>OX376711.1:1320733-1419720 GCA_947389935.1 Agrilus cyanescens | reverse complement strand
GCCTTATTCTGCTAAATCCGCAATTAACCCTTTTCCTCGGCGTCCATTCGGAATTGATTTAGATAGTAAAACTCGTGCAGCTGCATCTAGTCTCCTCAAAAATGTTTTACATTTCAACTTCATTTCTTCTTTATTTTTCACGAAAAATGTCATGTTCAAAATCCAAATTTTGACAGTCATTAGAATTCAAATTTGAACGTCGTCGATGCTTTGAAAATGATTAAATTCACCTTAAAGTCATGCGATGAAATGAACGATGAAAACCAACTCAATAATTTAATCGAAAGTTCATATTAATCCAGAAAGTCACTTTGCTAAACAACATCGAAAACGACGAGCACCAAAAAAATTCGACAAGAATCCTGAAACTGCATATACTTTCGTTCTTTTCATGTTTTACCGTGCAGAATTCACGTATTTACGTCAATCCTCCGAAAAAACTTTCAAAATTTGAACCCATCCAGAAAAGTTTTGAAATTCCAGCCCACAGTAGAAATTGTACTGTCAAATCAATACATTCGATTGTGGAATTACAACCTGAATCCTTTGAAAAAGAACCCGAATGTATTCAGGTAGAAATAAAAACGCTTCTTGAGTCGTGTGGTCAATGTGAAAGCTGATATTTCGAAAAAAGCGTACAATTTACGTAAGATTTTGCCATGGGCCTACAAAATTGTTCGATTTGTTCTAACTTCGCCCGTTTCTTCGGCATCATGCGAAATATCTTTCAGTAAATTAAAATTGGTTATGAGTTCGCTCCGAACGTCAATGGGTGACGATCGTTTGGATTCTCTGATGCTACTTTTTTACGCGAAGGATATTGTCCACGAAATAAACGTTCCAAAAATTCAAACCTGGTCTCACTTGAAACACCGAAGAGTTATAATTTAACTTGGTTCGCCGTTTCATTATAATAGTACGTAATTTTCGTTGTGGATGAATAAAAAATTCTTTTCAAAAAAAGTTGTTGTTTGAGCACATTTATAACCAACTCACAGTGACAAAGAATCAAAGTAGAATCACTGCACCTAATCACAATTTTTGAATGTGCAGTCAATTTTTGTTGTGTAGGTATAAAATTATAAATCTGTGTTGTACAGTCGGAATTTTTTTCTGACCGAGTCGGCATTTTGAACATGGCTCACCCCCCCAAACTCATGAGGCTCGGTTCGCCCCTGGATATGGATTCAAAATTATACGTAGAATTACGTGGTACCATCGGTTTTCCGAACGGAAGTCAAATAGGAAAGGATCCTCTCTTATGTTAAATTTGGGTTACTCAAATATACATATATGATATGTAATAACTGAAGACTTTTGGGGTAAAAAGTTTGAAGCAAGGTCTGATCATATTTCTCGTATTTTCTCATTTTTCATGTAGATTACGAATCCACTTACTTGGTCCATGTAACCATTAGATATTAAAATGTCGATTTGAATTTAAGGTAACAGGGTCTGAGTTTCCGCATTATATATAAAAAAATATGCCTGTAGATTTATATTTTTTTGCTAATAATGCATAAGGTATAAGAATATTTCATGAACATTAAGATATTTTTTTTCTATTGCCATTCAGATTTTTTTTTTCCAAAATAGTTTTCTACCTGTCTGTAATTTTTGAAACATTTTTTGTTGTTTGTACCGAAATGTTATTTAAAAGCATAATGGAAGATTTGACTGTTTTATAGATCACGACAACGTTCATATATAAGATAAGTGCCATACAGTCGGGAATTTTAAATAAAGCATGAGATGGTCGTGTCATTTGAGGAAATTACATTTCCGCCGTGATATACGAACATTGTTTGTACGTACGCAATTTGCATTTGGCTTTTATTTCCAGATTAAATTAAAAATATTTGAGCAAGAATTTATCAAAGTCCTCGTAGGTGTTGAAACATACGATATTAAAATAAAATGAAAAGTAGTTTCACAGATACAAAAAAAAAAAAAAATATTAAACTATCTTCTGACGTTACACGAAAGTCTAACAGTATTATAAAACGGTTCTGTAGTAATCTCTAGGTAATATTAATATAAATATTTTATTTGATCGTTTCGATCCCTCAACTTTCAACAACAAACAAATTTAGAAATATCAAATGATTCAAGGACAGGGATTTCATAAAATTTAATGAAATTACATGGGAATAGCTTCCTTTATATTCGTAAATATCTGAAAAATTTTGTAAAATATTTACAAACGTGAGATATTTTTTTTTATAAAGAAAATACGCAAAGATAAATGTACATATACAAGTACCTGTATAAAGGTTATAACCAGGAAATTAGGTCTCAGTGTCTTTATCCCTTGTTTTTTATCAGATTTGTGGGGATGATGAAAAAGTATCCCTGTACTTCGGCTTATTTTAATTACGTTTAACAGGGTGAGCTTTTAAACAGAATTCTTAAAAGTATTTGTAGAAATCCCAAAGATTTTCCACGATTTGATATTCATATAAATATGTATACAGTTTGTCATTAATTTGTTAAATAGTTTCTCTTTAGTAACTAAAGAGGGGTAGTTAACCAGCGGTTTTCAGAATGAATTAAAATACACTTTTACAACTAAAGAACTTATTTATTTTTCGAAAACGATTATTAAAAATTATTTTAAAGAACCGGCTGAATAATTTTCACAAAATCATGTAATAAGCATTTAATTTTAAAAAACATAATAAAACATCCCCTACCTCGAAATTCTATTTTCGCCAACTTTTCTCCCTTAACTTTGGGAATGTGAAACTGCTTCAGTTTGATTGATAGAGACATGACTGCTACCGTATACGCGTTTTTCACTCGCGACCGATAACTTTATCCTTCTGTTGCCGTCACGGAGCTTAGCAGAAGGACTTGTTGATTGAAGGAGAGTCCTGCTACTCTCTGGATTCATACACGACGGACGGTTGCTCCTGCTACCGAACGTCGTACGAAACGTTCCGAATGCCGGAGCTTTTAGGGATGTCGGTCAACATCGCCAGGACTACTGGCATGCAACAGGATTGGCTAAGGGATCGGAAAATGTACAGTAGCGACAGATACAACTCGAAGAGCGACTCTAATTAAGTAATAAAGGAAATTAGAAGCTTTTTATGTTTTTGTAGATAATTTTTGAGCTTTTATGTGTTTTCGTGGCGTTATTGCATATGTATTTTATATTTTTTTCTAATTGGTTTACTCAGTTTTGGGAGAAAAATTATAAAAATTTATCCCTAATTATTGCCTAGGTACTTTCATGCTGATATTTAACAAAAAAGTCACAAAATCAGCGACCAAATTTTTCTTCCTCCATTATTGTTGATTCCTATTATTTTATTAGTTAATATAGTAGTGTTGAAAAAATTTTTATATTTTTTCCTTTTAATTTATATCGTTTTCTATATACCTATTATACCTTTAACAAAAACTGATATTTTTTTATATTAAATGATTACTTTTATTACAGCTGGTTGGTTCCACCGTCAGATGTTTGTTCCATCTTCGCACACCCTTATGGTTCCCTGCCAAATAATTAATGTTAAGGTAGGTCATAATTATTATTAATATTTTTATTAAACACAACCCCACAAAATCACCCTTCTCATGAAATGGTGGATTACATAGTGAAAACAGGTGACGTATATTTATTAATACGAGATTAATTTCTTTTTTTTTTCATTATTGATTTAGTAACTACGGAAGGGTGAATAAAATTTAATCGGTTTATTCCCTTTTGTTACATCCATTTGTATACAATTTTCAATTACATTTTAAAATGATTAATGAAAATAAAATTCCAAATGTCATTATTTTAATTAAAAAGTAATGTTTTTGTTTATTAATTAGGTCTTTAAACAACTCTAATTTCACAATTATTTTTTTTCAAATATATCTGACAACGAGTTCGATATACTTTAATTGTATTAAATAATTTTATTGATCAGTAATTTTATTAATCAAAATTTCGAGTATTATTTTAAAAGCTCTCCGTACTAGCGCTCGTCGATGGCGCCAGCAGTCTTTTTGTTTGGCGATAACGTTACTTTCTCAGTCTCTTGTAAGATCGTAGAGAGTGTGTTGCGCAGGCAGTTACGGGAAATTCGTGTGTTTTCACGGAAATTTTTACGTTTCGTGTCGAATTTATTTTCAAAACTTTATAAGTGTATATACCTATATGGACTAATGAACTAAAGCGTTAACTAAAACCGAAGCAAGTGTATTTATCTGCAATGACAATAGGATGTTGTATTGTGGTATTCCTAATTTCATCGATATGGTGAGTTCGTTTTATTATCGTGTTACAGTGAAATTATTTTCAATTTTTCTGGGTAGATTTGTTGTTAATTTAGTAAATTAAATTCCAACCTTAAGCATCAGAATTAAGTAACATTGGGTATAACAATCTAAAAAGACAGGTAAACATTGTGTATTTTTAGTAAAATCGTAGTCTTTGTTTCAACTTTGTACCAATTTTCTTCTACAATTCTCTTCTAAATATTATTATTAGAAAAATATTATTTTTATTTTTCCTTAAATAAGTTCAATGTTTTAACTTTTCATCGCATTTGAATTAAAACATTAAAATTTATTGCAAAAAAGTGCAAAAACCCGCATTTTACGCACTCTACCGTATCATCGATATTAATCGCCGAGCTATCGCGCCTTCCCAGCTCCTCCACCACCTCGTAGTGGAGAAGAAGACCTGAGAAGTCGACCCGACAATCAAACCGATGATAGATATAGAGTGAATAGAATACGGTGGTAATAACCGCCGGACTTACCAGTCGTTTATCCAGCCTGCCCCAAGACACAAACTTAAAGGTACCCTCATTTCACGTCTAGTGGGACAGCCTTCATCGAACGACTGTATTACCGTCAAGCTGACGGCCGGGCCCGGCTTATGTACTCAGCAGGTAGATCCTTTCCGCGTCAAACAGCTCCGCGTGCATTGATTTTTTGGGAATAAAAATTAAAAATTTGAAATTTGTTTGTAACTAAACGTACCTTAATTGATATTTAGAAGAGATTTGTAGAAGAAATTTTTTATTAAGCAATCAGAACTACTTGTATTAGCATATTTAATGAAACTCAAAGTTTAGGTTCAAAAATAAAACAAATTTTCGTTATGATTGATACGGTAATTCTATTAGTTAATTTAGTAACAAATTGAAGCCAATTTGCGAGCAGTTAATATTTTTATATTATTTATATTATTTTAAAATTCGTTTTTTGTTCAAATTTTATTTTAATAACTCGTCGTATTAATGCTTTCGGTGGCGCCAGCAGTCTTTTGTGTTTTACGTCCGGCTTTGTTAGTTAGTTGCTTAGTAGACGATGGACTTAGCTGCGCGGAAAAATTCGCGAGATTTCCACGAAAATTGTGTCGAAATTATTTCCAAAACATTGTGGCTATTCGTGGATTAATTAAAATTGCAGTTAGTTTATTATTACAATGTAATAAACTTTGAATTTTAATTTCTTTCGGTGAGTTTGTAGGCGATCTACTAATTAATAACATTCTTTGCATGTTGATCTGCATAGACTTAATATATTTTTCTTATCGATTTATTTGTTAGTTATACAAAATAATGTTAATAATATTTTTAATTTTAACTAATTATTCTATCAGCTTTTGTATTTATTTTTCGTAATAACTGTTCTACAAATGGCTACCAAAAATCGAAACAGCTAATGTGAAGCAATAGTAATCTTTTCATGCCTTGTATTTTTCCTTAAAAAAGTATTTATTATTTTTTTACATATGGACAGTTTATTGTTCTAACAATAAACAAAAGTTATGTACACATCTTTATTGTTTAATAATAATATATAAATTATTTATAATCTAACAAATTAATAGCATCTATATTTTGTTGCAGATACAGCTTTGCTTCATCTTTTTGGATTGATAGGGATGGTTACTTGAAAATCCCAGTCTCTCTCCAATTTATCGAAATTGGGGCCACAACGGTAAGTGTTTTCTATTTAATTTAATCATTAATAGTATTCGTACTTTATAAATTATTAATTACGTCATCTGTATATTAAATATAGGTGCAAATAAATTATTTATTTTCAAAATAACGAGCTAAGATCTGATCCAATTATTAATAATATTGTATTAATTATTATTTGACAATATTTATAATTATTATATTGGTTGTATGCCAAATATCCCTTTATTATCACTCCAAACTTATTTAATTTTTTCTAAAAAGGACCTTCTTTGATTATAAATATCAATAAATAAAATTAATTCGTAGAATGGAAAATTAATTACTTTTTTCTTGATAAATTTGCTGGAGTCGCCGGGTGACTCAAACAGTATCTTTAAAGTATTGGTGGAGTCGCTGGACGATTCAAAGAATATTGATAAAATATAAATGATATGTTAGTCTGTTATGCGTAGTAACTTCATATATTCAAATTAAACATCAGAATAGTATATTGTTCAACAATATTTATGAATTTTAAAAGTTAAAATTTGTTTTTGTTGCAGCTTCTTTTGGCTCAACTTCCTGGAGTAACGTAATGGGGATGGTTCCTTGGAAAACTAGTGTTCGTATCTCCCACTATGGTAAGTAATTTCCAAATTTAATTATTCTTTTATATATTGTTATCAGTTTCAAACATCCGAATCTCTAGTTCTCTCATTTGTTTTATTTTAATGTTAAAATTTATCTTGGGACGAAATTTTAAAACAATCTAAATTTTTCTCATTTTGATGTACCTATTCATTGGAATTTAAATGTAGTTTTTTCCAAATAAGGACTTTAACTCAATACATATATCACTAAAATAAAAGATAAAAATTAAATTATTACAACTGAATAGAAAATCATTTCTTTTTGACATATTTGGTGGAGGTTTCGGGCAATTATTTATAAAATACTTTGTTATACATAATAATTTTTCATATGCAGATTAAACAATAGAATAGTAAATAGTTTAACAAAAAGAGAAATAGATTTATGGATTTTAACATTTACAATTTGTTTTTGTTGCAGCATCTTCTGGTTCAGCTTCCTGGAGTAACGTAATGAAGATGGTTCCTTAGAAAACTCGTGTTGGTCTCTCCCAGGTCTGAGGTTGAGATCACTCTGGTAAGTCTCTATCAAATTTATATTATTTTTTTTGTATCATAACTAGGTGTAACGTTTGGAAACTCTAGTTCTTTTTTTACTGTTGTTTTTTAGGAAATCAGTTTCTTTTTCTCATTTGAGCAATTATTTGAGGTTTTCTATCAGTTAGAAGGAATTTGCATTTCCTTTTTTTATTATTTATTTATTTATTTATTTATTTTATAAAATAAAATTTACAAATTTAATTCTTAGTTATTTCTTTAATTTTATGGTAGAGCAACAAACGGAACTTTGGCTTGAGCATGGATTTTTACAATTATTAAAAAATGGCATAATCTGATCACTACTTTTATTTATTAAAATTTTCAAAATTAATAATGTAAAATTATGCATTTTTCCATGAGTATTTTAAAATTTATCTTCGGACGATATATGAGAACAAAGTAATTTCCAAATTTAACTTTGTTTTTATATTTCTTAATGGGTTTTTAATCTTTGAAGCCTTAGTTCTCTCATTTGCTATTGTTTTTTTTGGGAAATCGTTTTCTTTTTGCATTTGAACATTTGTTTGAGGTTTTCTATCAGTTTGTAGGAATTTGCAATTTCTTTTTTTTTTTAATTTTATTTTATGAAATAAAATTTACTAATTTGTTATTTCTTTAATTTTATGGTAAAGAAATTAGATATTTGTATTTGCCTTAAATATAACAGGTGGAACGAAGGCTTGGGCATGGATTTCTTGCATAAATGACATAATCAGATCACTATTTTTTTATTAAAATTTTTTAAATTTAATAATGGAAAGTATTGCATTTTTTCCACGAGCATTTTAAAATTTGTTTTAATGTTAAAATTTACCTTGGGGCGAAATTTTAAAACAACAAATTTTTTCTCATTTTGATTTATTATTGTTATTTAAATTTAAATGTTTCTAAATAAAAATAAGTAAAAACGTAATTCTTACAACTAAAACAAAAATACTTTTTTTCCTAACAAATTTGGTTATTTATAAAATACTCTGCTATTGTACTGTAGCTTTTTATAGGCAAATTAAACAACAGAATAGTAAATAGTTTAACAAAAAATAAAAATAAAAGATTTATAGATTTTAAAAGTTAAAATTTCCTTTTGTTTCAGCTTCTTCTTGTATGCTTCCTAGAGTAACGTAATGGGGATGGTTCCTTGGAAGACTCGTGTTGGTATCTCCCAGGTCTGAGGCTAGGATCACTCTGGTAAGTCTTTATCAAATTTATAAGTTATTTTTTAAAACTTCGAAACTTTAGTTCTTTCTCATTTTTTTTAAATTGAACTTTCATTTGAGATCTTTTGGCAGTTTGTAGGAATTTTTTATTTGTTTTTTTTTTATTTCATTTTATAAGATATAATTCAAACATTCAGTATAATATTTTTTTAATTTATATCAGTCAGATTTAAAATAATTTGTTGTTACCTTCATATGTGGTTTTTAACTTTAAACCAACTTTCGACATTTAACTTAACTTAGATATTTTATCATTTTAACTGTTGATAACAAATTATCGTATTTTTTTTATTTCATTCCTGAGACAAATAATTTACATCTCATTAGTTTTATTATTCGTAGTCATTTAGTTTATGAAATCAAATTATTAAATTTTACAAACTTTGTAATTAATTAATTTTAGTGGAACTTATTTGAACATTTACCCTTAATATTAGATATTTGTTTTTTATATTTTGTAATCTTCATCTAGGTTATTATTACATATTTAGATTTTCTCTAATCTATTTTTGGGCATTTAGGTACTTCTCTTATTTTTTATTTTGATTACACAAAAAAACATTTTGTATTATAACATAATTTTTTTAATAACGCAGCTTATTTTAATTAGACTTAGGTATCATTTCTTTTTATTTCTCACACAATCTTTGAATTTAACTTTCTTTCCTTCCAATTAATTATTTATTTATTTTGATAAATAATATAAATAAAAACATTTAACTTTTTCACTTTGTATTTATTTATATCTTTTGTTCAATACACTTGTATTTGTATAATACATTTAACATTTCTTTTGCAGTTTGGCCATCACCACCATCGACAGCTGCTACACCTGGGCATGGATCTTCACCATTCATCGAGGAAGTGCAGTGAATCGCGTCGGGAGTGTCCTGGTGCGTCCGAATTCGAACTCGGAAGCCTCCAACGCGCGGAATTTCCGAATTTCCGTGATGCTGGGTCTTGGAAATTTCGACATTTCGAAATTTTCAAAACTCAGTATTACGGAAGTTCCAAATTTCGCGTTTTGGAGACTTCTTAGTTCGAATTTGGATGCACCAGTCGTTGGGCTTGGCCCCGGTCGGTCTTCGAATTAGAAATTATTTTTTACTAAACCTGGTAGGCGTGAAAAATTCATTTTTGTCACTTTTAATTTTTATAAAAAATAAATAAAAAACGTTATAAGGTTTATTATATCTTTTATTATATTCCACCCCAGCGCACCCTCCCACCCCCGTGGGACGTATGTCCCGCACACCCACCCCCTTACAGAGCAAATGAGGGATGGTCAAAGTGAGAATGTGCATAAAGAGGAAGAACAATTTATGTGTGAGAAATATAAGGGTTGTAAAGGATGAGAATGAATGCGAGAAGGGGTTGGAGTATGTGTGAGAGGGTGAAGGCGTGAATGAGGGGGAGATTATGAGAGTAATAGAGGGTAAACACCCTCTATTACTCTTACTATCTTACCCCCATTCAACCCTTGCACTCTCACACATATTCTCTGTCTTTCTCTCGCATTCACTCACATCTTTACTACCCTTACGTTCTCTCACACACAAATTCGTTCTTTCTCCCTCTTTGTCACACACATTCTCACCTTGACAATCTCCCATTTGCCCCCATTCACCCTCACACATACAGGTTATCATTCTCACTGTCACACATACCTACTCATTCTTATTTTCGACCTTATTTTCTCGCTTACAAATATTCACCCCCTTAATTCTCATCATGCTTACTCGTCTTTCAGAATATCATACACCCTCAGTGTCGTTCGTTTTCTCGCAAATTCTCAATCTCACCCTCTTACTTTCACACATTCATGCTCTCCCCCATAATAAATCCCCAATTCCCAATGGTTTATTGTTACACTGATGTGCACAATGTCAATTATACCTAAAAATTTAAATTTACATTTCAAAAATGACATTTATCCTAACATTATTTATATAAAAAATGAAAGTATTCGAACTATGTAAATAAACATAAATTTTGTGACAGGTAAGTAAAATTCAAATATTATAAAAAGTATCTTAACAAAAATAAATTTTTTCCTAGCTAATTATTAATGTCGTATAAATAATAAATTAGCACTAAATATTTTAATTTTTATATTGTTATTCGTTTGAATTTCAAAAATGGGTTCATTGAATTTTTTTCTTGTCTAATAAATTTTTCAATGAAGAAACAATAAAATAAAAAAAAAAAACAGTAATTTGTATTTAAAATTACCATTATTAAATGCATATTTCCATTTCTATGAAATTTCTGGATTAAAGAAATTCTAAAAATTAGAAAATTTAGTTTTGCTTTATTTATTGTAGTTAAACTAAATTAAAAAATAAATAAAATTAATAAATAAATGAGTTGAACTTGAAATTACTTCAAAAAAGAGTGAGCAAGAATTGAATACGTAAATAAGAATTCACATGATTGAAGCAAAAATAAAATAAAAAATAAGTTAAAAACAAATTAAAAATTTCACGAAAGAAATAATTGAAGTATTAAAGAGTACTATAAAAAAATAAATCATTGAACAAGTTATGGAAATAATTACAAGATAATTTAACCAAAATTTTGTTTTAACAACAAATCCATTTTTGCTTACATTCTCAACAACAATTTTTCTAAAAGAAATAGCTAGAAAAAGAATGTATTTCGCACAAAAAAGTCTATTTCCCTATCTGTAGAGGCAGATAGGTAGAACTATAAATTTGGGGATACTGAAAAATTTCGTAGTCCCATTTTCACCTGATATAGTAAAAAAGAAACATTTTAATTAATGTTTTTTTTTTCGATATCGTCCAAATATTAGAAGAACTTACCACTTTGTATTTTCAAATTTTCCCAGCTGATTCTTCTAACTGATGATTCATCTATGGTTCAAGTAATTTCTGAAACAAAAAAACAAATTCTGATGCTTAAAATATTTTTTTGGGTTCCTGAATGGAATTCTAATAATTATAAGAAAAATTTTGGCTAATTATTCTAAAATCTTCATCTAAAATTAACATTAATAATTTGTTAATAAAAACACTAAATACAAAAGAGTAAAAGATAAATAAAATTGTATCGATTTATGAAAGTAACATTCAGGGAAAATATTTTAATTAACCACCTAATAGAAAATTATTACTGTTACTATATCTAATTGTAAAGATATTTGAAAATACTGATTTAATTTTCGCTAATAAATATAAATTTTAATAATTTTCTGAAAAAAACAATAAGAAATAGACAAATGCTTATATTCCATGTGAAGACTTTTCAATTTAACTTCAAAACTTTAGATCCATTTAATATAGTACCTACAATAAATAATTAATTATTTCACTTAAAGCACAACTAAATCATAAAATATGATAAATAATAATAAAATATTGTTCAGCCAAAGATTTAAGAATTAATTACCCATAGCCTTATTTCCTTACGACAATTTTTTTTTAAATCTATGACAAAATAAAAATACTAAGGGTGAATATAAAAGAACGATTCAATTTTTATTTTTGGAATGTCAGAATTTACTTTTGTTCAAACATTTATTATGTATTAGGTAGGTATAAAAAATTTATCCAATTATTAAAACTTAATTAATCAACTTCAGAATCTTACATATTATATCAAAAAATTTAATACACACGTCACCGGCATTTTTAATAAAAATAAATTGTCCAAAGCTAGCTCATTATTTTTTGCCATCTTTCTCAGATAAATAATTAAACACACTAATAAATTTTATAAGATTAAAATAATAAATAAAAATGACGCTTATTTTGATTAAATTAGAAAAATTTTCATTATAAAAAAAGCTTCTTCAAATCAATTAATTTACTAAATAAAAGTAATTTTTAAATATAAGGGTAACCATTGTAGAACTTTTAAGAAACACAAAAAAGAGTTCAGCATTTTTAGAATAATTAAGTTCATCAAAAACTCAAAACATTGTGTATTTTTAGTAAAATCGTAGTCTTTGTTTCAACTTTGTACCAATTTTCTTCTACAATTGTCTTCTAAATATTATTACATATTAGAAAAATATTATTTTATTATTTTTATTTTTCCTTAAATAAGTTCAATGTTTTAACTTTTCATCGCATTTGAATTAAAACATTAAAATTTATTGCAAAAAAGTGCAAAAACCCGCATTTTACGCACTCTACCGTATCATCGATATTAATCGCCGAGCTATCGCGCCTTCCCAGCTCCTCCACCACCTCGTAGTGGAGAAGAAGACCTGAGAAGTCGACCCGACAATCAAACCGATGATAGATATAGAGTGAATAGAATACGGTGGTAATAACCGCCGGACTTACCAGTCGTTTATCCAGCCTGCCCCAAGACACAAACTTAAAGGTACCCTCATTTCACGTCTAGTGGGACAGCCTTCATCGAACGACTGTATTACCGTCAAGCTGACGGTCGGGCCCGGCTTATGTACTCAGCAGGTAGATCCTTTCCGCGTCAAACAGCTCCGCGTGCATTGATTTTTTGAGAATAAAAATTAAAAATTTGAAATTTGTTTGTAACTAAACGTACCTTAATTGAAATTTAGAAGAGATTTGTAGAAGGAATTTTTTATTAAGCAATCAGAACTACTTGTATTAGCATATTTAATGAAACTCAAAGTTTAAGTTCAAAAATAAAACAAATTTTCGTTATGATTGATACTGTAATGCTATTAGTTAATTTAGTAACAAATTGAAGTGTGGAAACTTACATGTATCAAAAAATTTAATACACACGTCACCAGCTTTTTTAATAAAAATAAATTGTCCAAAGCTAGCTCATTATTTTTTGCCATCTTTCTCAGATAAATAATTAAACACACTAATAAATTTTATAAGATTAAAATAATAAATCAAAATGACGCTTATTTTGATTAAATTAGAAAAATTTTCATTATAAAAAAAGCTTCTTCAAATCAATTAATTTACTAAATAAAATGGATTTATTCAAAACAGAATTAAGGGGTGAATACAATAAATGCACTCGAATTATATGCAAAGTACATATCCAGTAATGTTGAAAAATTAAAATAAATAGAAACAATTAAAATAAAAAAAATAGTCGAATTACTATTGTCGTTTCTTAATTTGCGTGTTAGTGAATACAAATTTTTTTTTTTTACAATGACACAAAATATTTAGTTTCTCCATGTTCTTCAATATACTTAGATGAAACCCTTTAATTAAAACAAAAATGTGATAGGTAATTTTTAAATATAAGGGTAACCATTGTAGAACTTTTAAGAAACACAAAAAGGAGTTCAGCATTTTTAGAATAATTAAATTCATCAAAAACTCAAAACTATAACACAAAAAAAATTATAATATGTCAATTTTCTTTGTACATTTCATCACGATAAATCTTAGAAATACACAAATAAAGGATGAATAATTAAATCTAACAAGTTATGCTAAAGGTCCTAAAAAAAATAATGTTATTACTTACTTTGTTTTGTAGACTCCTGCAATTATTCTTCTTCTTATAGGGTATATTTTGTATATTTCCATCGCTTACACCCTAAAGCAACACACCACTTTTAAATATTAATTATATTAAATTCACATTCACAAAATCCTAAATATTTCTTAACGTTTTAAAACGACTGTGTCTTTCCGTTACGATAAAACAACTGACATGTAAGTCAAAAACATTGACCTTCTGTTCACCTTTCTGGACATTTTTATTAAAACTATAATAAAAAAAGCAGAAATTATTTATATGGGGCGTGATCAATAAATGTGGCAGAGTAGATTAACTATACGAGTATCATTTAAAAAATATTTTGATTCAAATAAATAAACAAATCATTATGAGATGAATATGGAACGAATAATAAGTGTTAAAAATTATAAGAATTATACATACTGAGTGTTTTAATTTAAAAGACGTGTTCTAAGCGTTCTAAATATTTTGAAAAGTATTGGAAATATTTTAATTTTTACGAAAATGATTCAAAATCTTAAAAAATGATTTGGAATGTTCCAAAATATTCCAGAATGATTTTAAAAAGTTCGAAAATGATTCAGAATGTTCTATTTTTTTCCCAAAATGACTTACGATGGTGGAAAATGATATCTGAATAATTTAAGGGTGCAGTTATTATTGTTATTAATTATTTAAAGTGTACTTACCTTAAATTAGACGACTGTCACCTTAATTTACAAACAGAAATTATATCAAATGCAGACAATAAAATTTATGTTTGATACGAATGTTATTTTTATTCACTGAAGCAAGGCATTAAGCACAAGTAGTTCTATTTTAAACAATGGGCATATTACAATGTAATAATAAAATAATTAATGTAACTTTTAATTATTCACAAAATAAATCACAACTTTCTAAGAAATAATAATAATATTAAAAATAAAAAAATAAAAAGAAAAACAACTCCGGAGCACCATTTCATTCAAAAGAAAAATAATAAGGAAAAAGATTTTTTTCGACAAACGAAAAATTTATATGTATGTACAACAAAAATGTGATCATCATCGCACAGAGAAAAAGAAGAACACTTTGTTTCTCTTCAAAAACGAACGAAAACAAAAAATTAATTTGTACACCTATGCAACGTACCTACTTACACGTATAAATGTATGTAAGTAGTACCTATGTATGTAAAAATAATAATAATAATATTAATAATAATTATAGTATCTGTCTGTCTGCCATAAATACTCGGTAGGAAGATGTTTTTGTTTTTCACAATATATCATCATAAATACTAAAGGAAGAAAAAATAAAATCAAAAATAAAAAAATTAATACGAAATGCACTAAATAACAGCCGTTCTACCACCTGGTCGATTCGTCTTAGTCGTTTCACGAAACGGTAAGAGAGACCAGATCAATAATATTGATTAATTAATAATAATGAAAAGCATCTTTCGATCTACCCGTAACAGTAGATCGTCTGCGAGGTACACCCTACTAATAATTAATTAATAATAATAATAATAATTAAACATATTTATGTGTGTGTTTGTGTCGAATTATCGATTTATCGATCGTTCATCTACTACATAACATTATGTAAATCACATCATCGAGAAACGAAAAGAAAACGAAACGTTAACACTTAAATCAATTCATAATAATCGTTCACGATGATAATAATTATGTATAGTAAGCTACGATATAATTAAGTAGTAATCATTTTTTGTACAAAAAAAAATAGAAAAGAAAATTAATTCTGGCAAAACAAAAATTAATTAACCGATATCATATATCTCATCATTATTGTCAATAATCGTACACTGGACTAGGACACAATAAAATAATAGCAGTAATAACATTAATTACTTACTAACACTTACTTTTATTTATTTATCTCTCTTGTTTTATCCGTTGAGTTGCACTTAAAGTTAAGTCAGTCGTTCAGTCGGTGGCATCGAGCGTCTCTTTGAGCGCCACAAGTTGTTCTTCTCCGAGCTTGATCTTGTCCGCGATCTCTCGCGCGTCCATTATCAACTTCGCCTTCATGTTGATGAAGTGATCGTAGTCCGCGTATTCTTCCGAATTCAGGTATTTGTACAGGATGTTCGAAACGTTGACGCTCCTCTTGTCTATGCACTCCTTCAGCTTCTTCGCCTCCTCCAACTGTTCCAGAAGTTTATCACGTTTGCTTTCCAAAGTTTTCTGGAACAACAAAAAAAAAAAAGATTCTTGTCAAAAAAGGTACATATAAATAATTTTTAATGAAGTAGTACCTTTTCTGGATGATTATCCGTCATCCCCATCAAGGCGTTTTCGGCTCTTGCTAGACGTCCAGAGAGTCCCAAAAGTAAGCTGGTGATCTTTCCAACTTCCTCTATGTGGAGTCTGAATTTGGATGCTTCATGGGGTCGTGCTACACGACTGATGTGGGACTCTACGTTTTCCCCCAGCTCGTCATTTATTCGACACTCATCAGACACCACCAGCTGTTCACTTCTGAGAACCTCCAGCTTCTTATCTAATCTACTCATCAATTCCGCCTGTAACAACAATAAATAAGGATCATAAATAATATTATGCAATATTATATAGGTATATTACCTTTTTTTGATTAAGATCTTTGGTATCCTTTGCTGGGTTACATTGATTCATGTCTTGACTGTATCTTGTAAGAAATTTCGCTTTGGGTTCCGATGTAGTGAAGTATGTGGAGGTTGCTGATAAAGGACTCGTCGGTTCTATGACAGGGACGATGCAGGAACTTAGAGGTGACTCGCTAAAAAACCAAAAATAAACCCAATTAATTACCCATGGTTTTATCAAACCTTCGAACTTATGTGGGTATTAATAATTTGTGTGGAAACAACAAAAAACTATTGCAATTTATTGTCCTTCAGCACATTTATGATTTGGATACGAAAAATCGATTTTAGTAAATCAATGTCAATCTGGTTGGCCTACTTTCGAAGATGTAAAATGATACGTAGTGACTATTCATCTGGGCGTTTGTGTTAATTAATTAAGTCTTTTATAAAAGACGCGACTGGTCAAGAAATAGGAGATGATCTAGAGATTGTCACGTGAATATAAACAAAAACATTAGATCTGAAAGCAGAATCCCTCAATGTTGGAAGGTATTAGATGCATGTAAGTTAATACCAAGTTGTAGTAAAAAAAAAGTCTTCCAGTTGAATTATTGTGAAAGCGACTTACTTGTTTTTGTAAGTGGGTGATGAGTTACTAGTCGAAGAGGTAATTGAGGAGGGAGCGCTGCCACCAGGAGGCGAACTATTTCGATTTCGAAATTGCGAACTAGTCTTTGGTCTGGACGTGACTTCTGGACGAAAGAGTCCTGTGACGTAGTCAGTCGGTTTCTTATGATCTGGACCTGGCACTGAAAAAAGAAAATACTTACAATAATTCCACCCTGCTTATCCTTTCATTCTCCCCAAACCAGAAAGGCATACTTACCTAAGAGATGCTTTAACCTATCAGTATGAGGCAGCTGCATAATGAGATCTTGTGATAACTTTTCGCATTCGATTTCTTCCTTTAGCTTCTTCCTGGTGGGTAGCGGAGTCGGTGGTAGTTCCTCTTTATCCGTTTGTGAAGCAGCATCAGTGGTGCACACGTTCACCCTCAACACAACTTCGGTTCTTTGTATCATCTGCAACCCTTCGATGACTTTGGGGGTTTCTATGTCCTTTTCTATCGGTGAAGACGAAGATATCGATGAAGAGGACGAAGAAGTGTTCGGGGACATGTGAAGGGGGGTGTTCGTGGACGTTGAGATCATGGGAGAAGCCCGTCCAGGGGGTGAAATCGGTTTTATTGTCCTTATCGAGTTTACTGAAACTGCTTGTCGCAGGGCTGGAGGAGAATGCCTTTGTGGAGGAACTTTCGACAACTCAGGAACGGAAGTAACAATTACTGAATCTGAATTGTATGTTGTAGTCGACGAAATGTAATGTTGCTGTGGGGGAGAATTACTTTTGACTGTTGTAGAATCTGATACGTCAACAGGGAATTGTGGGGAGTTTATTTGAAAAGATCGTTTAATAGGTTCATGTCTGGGGGGTGAATTTCTGTTCGGCGATTGTAGATTATCCGAATTGGGGGAATGGGGAGACAGGGCTGTGGTCCTCAAAGGCATAAGTGGCGAATTCCTTAAAGGACTTTTAGACGGGGACGATGGAGGACTTGCATATTTAGGAGGAGACCTTTGAATGTTTTGATGTTTGCTAAAGCTATTTATTTCGAATTGTTGTTGTCTAACGGCCAAATTCAACGATTTCGGTGGTAGAATTTTCTCTTTGACTGGTAAAACGTCTGGTAAGGGTTTCTTTATCTCTTCCTGTTCTTGCATAGGATGCACGGTACCATTGATGTTGGTTTTCTCGTTCATGGACGCTCTTCGTGATAAATTGACGCTGTTATTTTTTATCACTTTCATATCTTTGTTCGATCGGTTTTGCAACCAGCTGTTATCGGTGGTGTTGAACTTGTTCGATTCGTTAACAGTGTCTTGTGGCAATGCATGACCATTGGGTGACATCGTCCTTTTATAGATCCCTGTGTCGGAGTCAGGAACTATGCGCTCCTTTTCTCTACGAGAGGCAAGGTAGGACGCTTTGGACTGGGTCCTGGATAGAATAAAAATAACGAATGTAAGCAAAAGAAAAGAGCACGAACAAAATTGAAACTACAAAAAAATAGTTGAGTTGTAGGTTCGATAGAATCGTTAGATTCTTATGTAACATCTACGAGTGAAATGCTACGTAGGTAAATGAGGTGCAAAATAAATAACAGGTACAGTACCTACATTCGCTGGTGTAAGCGTAAGGTATTTTGAAAGTAGTGAGAAACCCAGCATGCGGCTTGGAACGAAATATTAGGTGTAAATGGCTTTCGAATGGAATTAAGAACAAGCCTAACACCTAACCCCTTAAGTTATCTATCGTTCCAACCGTAGCACAGGTAGGTAGATACCTGCGTTATTATTAATGCAAAATACAAAGAATAATTATTATCTTTAGCGTTTGTTATGCAGTAAAATGGACCCAGACACTGGCACCTCACAACCATAACATTTAAAATCCAGGCCACGATGCATAATTTTATATTCAATGCAATGATATAGTTATTACACTAGTGTTATGTGATAGTTAGCGCAATATTTGAAGTTAATTGGCAGCTAAATGCAATGAAACAAGGTAATTTTACTAAAGTTACTCTACGGTCTTTGAATTGGCATAGATAACACCCTCACAAATCAGAGGTTCCTGGAAACAACCGTAAAGGGGCGTTACCATCGTCAAATAAGGCCAGAGTGCTGGGAGTCCTTGTAGGGAACTGTTTTAATCTAATAGCCAAGAGGTTTTACAGTGTCCAAAAATTTTTTGATCTCAGATTTTTGTAGAGGAGGGTCAGAGCAGCATTTGTCGAAATTTTTAAGCTGACAAATAATTGTTGCTACTTTTTATTTAGCGTTAAGTTTTGCAATACGTGTATTTCGATCTTTCAACGCTTACGTAGTCCAAACCGTGATAGATACAAAAAAAGTATAAAGACCTATTTGTAGATAATTGAATTTTATGTATGAAAGTCTAGGACAGCATCTCTCTATCTTTTAGAGGTAAAAAAAAAACAGCGCTACAAGAGCGCTTAGCCGGTACATTACACGTTGAAGCACGTTTTTGAAATGCTGTATTTTTTTACCTGTAAAAGGTAGATGGATGTTGTTCTAGACTTTTTTGTAGAAAATTTAATTCTCTACAAAATATTCTTTATATTTTTTTCATATCTATCACGGTTTTGGCTTACGTAAGCGTCGAAAGGTCATACAACACGTTCTGCAAAACTTAACGTTAAATGAAAAATAGTAACAATTATTTCTAAATGCTAAAAATTTTCACAAATGCTCTTTTGATGTTCCTCTACAAGAATCCGCGATAAAAAAATTGCATTATAAATACCTCGGCTGTAAGATTAAAACAGTTCCCCACGAGAACTTCCTCATATGACGTTGCGCGTCAGCGCTCTGGCCTTCAATAACGATGGTAACGTTAGGTTGAAGTAGATTGTCATTAGTGGTAACAGTTAACAAAGTCGAACAGACAGAAAATTCTTGACCGTTCTTTGCGATCATTAACATTGTTCTTGTTGAAAAGACGACCGACCGAAACAATTGTCAGGCGACGCGACGCGATGCGATGCGATAGAAAAATTTAGACCTTGAGACCGTTGCTTGTCCGCCATCTCTTCGGGCAATAAACAAACAAATAAATAAATAATTGTTCGGCTCTGTTAGTTAACCCAGTAGTTGCGACAATTACAATTACAATTAGGTACAACTGTGGAGCTTCTTGAAAGCAAATAACTATCGACAATTTAGATGCAACTTAATTGGCCACGTCGTTGACAGTTATCGTAAGCAGAAATAATAGATTTATTTTTATTAATGCCGTTATTGTCATCGTGACCATACGATATCGTCTCTACGAATGTGACAAGTTTATGAATCGAATACAAAACGTAAATTAATTAATAACAAAAGATTCGAATAACAACAACAACAACAATAATAAAGTGTTTTCTTTAATAGGAAAAGAATTCCAATTTTATTTAGGAAAATCTTTAACAAATATTTTTTTCGTTAAAGTCCATTTAAAGCGAATTTTGTGTAGTTAATTAATTATTTTTTTTTAGTCAATCCCGAATTAGTAACAAAAAAAAATACGTCCTAATTGAAGTACGACGTCATGTATTTTAACGTCTAATTCGTCTAATAATAACGCTAAAACCTTATTCGAAATCTCAAAGTAAGAGAAACTTATTTATTATCGAAAAGTTTACCTAGATACTAATTAACGGTTGCTAATTAATTATCTAATTCTTTCTCCAGAATGTTCACATGCTAGCAGAGCCTTTTCAACACATTTGCTTTTACTGATCAATTTTATTTATGCATGCACGGAAAGTGTTGCAAGGATCGTATCTGTTAAGTTAGTTAGTAAATGTAGCGCAATACGTAGCAAGTGCAAGCGTACCGAAAGTGAATGAATTAAATAAGTTAAATTAAAGAAAACCCGCATTTATGTAAAGTCTGTTTCTAGTTACGAAAGCTGTTCGCTAATAATCGTAGAAATATTTAATATTTCTAGAACAACAACAATTACAATTAGTGTTTAATACAATTTCATGTTGATGTAGAACATGGACTTTTCAGATTTATAACAAATAGTGAATAAATTTGATTTTGTTTTTAATTATAATTTACAGCACCTACAAAAAGATCTTTATATTTTTTTCTTATCCTTACGTAGTCTTCGAAAGATCGAAATAAACGTTTTGCAAAACTTAACGCTAAATAAAAATTAGCAACAATTATTTGCCAGCTAAAAAATTCCAACAAAAACTCCTCTGATCTTTGTCTACAGGAATCAGCGATCAAGAAAATTTTTGCACGATAAAATCTCTTGGCAATTATATTAAAACAGTTCCCTACTAAGACCACCGTATATCAGCACTCTGGCGTTCTTAAACGATGGTAACGGTTTTATGTAGTCGGTAGGTCCGAAGATACCTTCCTCGGGAATCCGACACTACCCAGTCGCATAGGGCGGCCGAGTTACTGTTCAAGATTTCCTTTTTAATTTATTATTTATTTAAAGAACGATGACAGCAGCAACGGTAATTTAAATGAAGAAGAAACAAGTACAATAGCTGCTGTAGCTTCTGATTTTCCTCGGGCTATTTCAAGTCTGGTATCATTTTATGACGGAAAACGATTATAACATTCGCATTCATCCCGTTCGTGAAATAATTGCAAATGATACGTTTGCTAATGGACGATAATATAATTAAAATTCTATTCGTGCCTCGAGCGGAATTAGTTGTCCGGATCCGGATTGTAATTCTAGATATTTTTCTTTAAATATGGCCACTGCGGGATTGTATTATTATAGCCACTTGCACGTACAATGTATCAACTAATTGTAAGTTAGGGGCCCTAAGGTATAATCCCCATGAATTGTTAATTATTGTAAAATGGACAGACGAGAAATAATAACTGCAATCGAAATTGCAGAATTAATTTCAACTCGAATTTAATGACGATCAAAGACAATTACTTAACAGTGGGTAGGTATATTTGAAACAATTATTTTTATGTTGATTGAGTTCAGTGGTGAATTGCGTCCATTGAAACTTACAATTAACATTAATGAATATTCTAAATTGTGTTCAGCAAAAACAGAAGAAAAAATAATAATTTGCATGGTGGGTATAGTTGAGTTCGGTTTTTCTAGATCTTTATAGGTAACAATTAAGTCTTTAGTTAGGTATTTTCTGGACGAATGGCCAACCGAGAAAATGGTTACATCGTTAGGATAATTTCTAGCGTTGTTAGGCACGCCAAGTCAACTATTTACGACTGACCATTGAGCAATTACAGTCTTAATGTTCCTGTGAACATTCGGATAATAAAACTGGAAGAGAATATTAAAAAAACAAAGTGAAAATTCTGGTTGACTAACCTTTGACACTTCTCACGGTAGGTAGGTACCTATCTCTAAGGAAACATGTTAATACTACTACTAAGCATACGTATCACTACAAAAAAATGCTTTTAAGGGCGCTTTTGGTGAGCTGTAGTTAAAAAACTAACCTGTACAAGAATCCTAGATCAAAAAAAAAATTTATTTTACAATTTATACACAGGACAAAGTCAGATTGGCTTCAAGATTTCGTCGACGCAACTTTCGAAATGGGTCCCATGAGGAGTTAGGTACATCGGATACCTACAATACTTGTCTGTCAAGTCTATAAGTCTTTAAACAATTTACTGTTTCGTTCAACAATAAACATATCTGGACAAACGTTAAAATGTTACTGCTAACAAGCAGTCCAGTCAGTTGGTTGCAAGTTATAAAAGTTAAGATTTATAGCACAAAAGCTGCTGACGTTGTTGTTAAATTTAACTATTATAATATAAACATATTACGTGCAGCGAGTCAGTTAAGTAACAAGAAAAGTTTTCGTCAGTTGGTATGGTAGGTAATAAAGCTAAAACTTCATCCGGTGCCGAGTACTGAGTACTTTGCGCTTACCCGGCTCAGCTATTACCGTAACCGAAGTTCCGCCGAAACCGTGACTAAAACTTTGCGCAAAGCCGGTAGAGTGGAGAACTGGGAACGACCTGATGTTAAATTGTAAATGAACAAACGAGAGCAGTTTAATTTATTACCTAACCAGGTACATAAAGACTAATGGAAACACTGCAAGTGGAAAAAAAAAACATTCTAATGGAAGGAAGCATGCTTTCAATTCAGTTTGTGAAAAGGAAAAGATAGACATCAGATGTTTAGATGATGGTAATATTTGTACCATCCAGAAAGACAGATAATTAAAGATAGAACAGGGTCGGATCCAGTCGCCTTTTAGAAAAAGGGGGTTGGGGTAGATTAGGTTAGGTTAGATTAGGTTAGGTTAGTTAGTCCTTTCACCCTTAAGAGTCGAAAATATGGAAGATGAATTGAGGCCATTCAACACTTTCATTCCTTAAAACATTTTGTAAACTTAAACACGAAGATGTTTTACAAATTGAACCTATTAGCTTAATAGCCTAAAAAGTTGTTTATAAAAAATTTTGACCATTGACAAATGGGGGCGCCATCATGTACCACATTTCCTTAATTTTTGTTGGATTATATGACTTTAAAATGTGTACAAAGACGAGAAAGACACGGTGAGAGTAAAACTTTTTAATAGTAATGTAAATACACTCGAATGAATAACAAATGGGCAAATATATTCTGCGTACGTGTGTAAAATTCTTCAAGTTTCTACTGGTACGAGTTTCACTTACAACAAGTAATATGATAACTTTATAATCAATGTAGGTATATGTTGCAAAAATCAGTAAACATGCATCTGAGACCAATGAAATGACAGGGCGAAAGTTATTGATATTACATGAATATCTGTGTTTATGTTTCGAAGGAAATTGTACCTGCCTACAGTGCCAGGTCATTTAGCCAGAGAGAAAACTATAACGAAACTCAAGAATTTCAGTTTGAGTTGAGTTACAACAAGCTGATAAAAATTATGAGAAAATATTGATAACTTTTTTCAAAAACTAATTTTCTGGTACTTTTAGGTTTTTTTTTGGAATGATATTTACAAATTTGAAACATATTTTGGCGTTGCACCTCAATTTTTACATTTATACTACGAAAGCCTTCTCAATTGATCAGAAATCTTTATGATTTTTTGATAAAAAAGAATGAAAAGCTTCTCTGCATTTTCATTGAAAGAAAAATGAAATTGCTGCTAATTGTGAGAAAACAAAAAAAAAAAATATGTTTACCTGCATTTATGAAGGCATTTGAAATAAAATTGGATAGAATGCAGTATTTATGGTCTGTCTATATCTCGCATTAACAATAATTACAATGATTGAAAATTGTATTATTATCCTGTTAACACTAATTGGATATAACTGGTTGGAAAAGCAGGAGATTTTTCTCATTACAACGCAGTTACGCTCCAATGACTACAAATCAGAATTAATAACAAATGGGAGATTGAAAGACGTCATGGATATTTCATCTCTTAATAACGCTGATCAAGTTAATTAAGTAAATACACTAAGAAAATCACTTTTCTGAACCATGATCCATGCAGCAGATAAATTAACGCATCAATCATTCATTACCATCACCACAGTAGCAAATAATATACATACTTCCTATATACAGGGTGTAACACAAACAGAAATTACCAATATAAATGACTTTTAAGGGCACGTCTGGAGCCCTGGTCGTTCAAAAGAAGATCTAATAAGATTCTTTTTTGCCACCAAAGAGGATTCTGAGAGATTTTCTAAACGTGGTCTTGTGTAGTAGGCTCAATAATGCAATAAAAATATCTTCTTTAAGTAGGTGACTCCCAGATACAGAGTTAAATAAAAATGATAGATTAAATAGATTAGTTTTGAGCGATGTTTGTTTAACTTTCTTTAGAAAGCCAACAAGTTGAGATGAAAATAATTGAAATAGTAGATATACTTAGGTCTTTATAAATTTCTAAGATTTATTGGTTTAAATATTCGCGATTGTAATTTGATAATGTTTCTGGATGTAGGCGAAAAGTACACAAGTACTCATTCCTATTCCCATTCTGTTGCCATTATATCATACCGTAATCTTATACTGGCCATACGAAAGCAATTTTTATTTAAAGCTATCTGTATTATACAATCAAAGAAACATATACATATAATACATAGTATGTATGTTATTTACTTCGATTAAATTTTTTTTTTATAGTCTAACCTTCGCAACAAGATCCGTGAAAAATTGGAGGACAAAAATATTTTTCTCGTGAAGTATTTATTATCTATTTATTTAAAAGCGTTTCCGATTAATTCGTTTACGGAGGAGATTCTTAACTTTTTTTTTTGTACAGTCCTAACAGTACAAAATGAACAATAATAAGCGGCGATTGTTACATAAGTTGACCTCAAAAGGACTAAACCGTTTAATTTTATAGGTATATCTTTTGCTATCGTGTTTCACATCGTTACTAAAATGGTCTGAGAACATAGCTAGCTGTCTGTAGCTGTCCCAATTTGATATTGTACATTATACTATGTATGGCAAAAATATTTACAATGTTCGTTCCTCAAAAGGCACATAGCGGTCTTTATTCGATTTTAGACTAAACGTTGGGCGGTGGTCCAATGCGAACGGCTAAATATTAGATTTTCAACTTTCCTTAAACGAAAACTAACTAAATTATCACATGTCCATCAGTATGTACAAAATACATAATAGAAATTAACACAACAATGTCCATATACCTCGTAAGAATTCTTCCACTTCACCTACAGAAGATTTTTTATTAAGTTAAAGTACTTTAACAGAATTTTACTTTTTTAAATACAGTCAAACCCTGTTATAACTATATCGAAGAGACACCCATTTTTGGTCGTAAAAACCGATAGTCGTAATAACCGGTGATGTTTTCGAGGTACAAAATATTTTTTTATTTAATTTTATTGAATGTGTAGGTACATATAAATCCATAGATATTAATAGTAAAAAAATAACTGATGATAAATGAGATAGTGGACTTTGATTATACTGCATGCACGTGTATATTGTTCCTGAGGATTGACTCGAAACGTTTTTGTTTATCTTTGCTATCTTAATTGATCATTATATTGTACTTGATCATTATACCGTCCCAGATGTGGATACTGTTACCTATTGAAATTGTTAATAACACTACTGGTCGTTATAACAGGTATAATTTCTTCCAAGATATTAGTTAAATGTAGTCGCTTAATGAGGTATGTCGTAATAAGCAATGTCGTAAAAAGCGGAATATTTTATGCAGCGATCATATAGCATTCAGTCGGGACCGATGTCGTTTAAAGCGGTGTCGTTGTAAACGGTTTTAACTGTAGCTATTTATTTTACTACCGATTCGTGGCAATGAATCCCACAAAGCAAAGAGATTAGCAATAACTATTAGATGTATCCAACAATTGCCACTAAAATTAGTTTTTTTATTGTACTTTAAGAAAGTATGTCGATCAATAAATGAAATGACCCATTTTTAGATTAGGTACAAATCAAATTACAGACAAATCAAATTAAAGTTTTATGGTAAGATGTAGGTAATAGACTTACTTTACAACTAAATTAAATAAAGAGCAGAGCTTATTAAGTATAGCCACATTCTTATACAAGTTTCAAATACCTTTAACAAAACTAGGCCAAACCACAGAAAGTGCAGAAATAAGGGAAGTTTTAGTCTAAGGAAAATCTCAAAATTTCTTCCTTAAGAAATATCTAACAATAGTAAAACTGATTGAAAGAATCAGTGGCGTTACCAAAATCTATTAGCTTTTGGTTTCTTGAGTAGATGATCAAATTTTTTGAGCATCAGGGATGAGGACGTACGAGGGTGTACTTTACACCAATATTTATTTATAAAGTGAAGATTTAATCATTTATCACTGTGTAATGAGACTTTTTTGATATTTATTAAGACTGACCACACAATTCTTCCTAAAAACACACATGATACGACCTCCCCTGTAAATTTCTAATTGAGCTATTTGTATGTTTGTATAATTTAAACAATTTTTTTTAAATAATATTTAAATTAGGTACCTATGTGTGTACTTTAGGATTGCGTAATTGTCTTGGTTGAAATACACATTACATACAATCGTGTTTTTGTAATTCTGGGTCGCAGAAGCAAAAGAAACTGTCACCGAGGAACTTTCTATTGATAGACGACATCGACATCGTCAAAAGAACATCTTTTTATCTTTCTCTGAAGGAACGAATTCGCCTGATTTCTGTCAAGTAACGTACCGAAACCGTTAGAAACTTTCTTATAATAATGATGATCATGATGATTTCTAATCTTTTACTCGTATAGCGTAGGTAAACAATAAATAATAGGATGATTAGTTCCGAAAAATGTACTGTAGGTACCTACTCCACTTCCGAAGCGAAATTTTTACTTGTGGATGTTGCAAAGTTTGCACATAATCTTAGGGGTGAATTTTGTTTTGTATTCTTGTTTCGTCACTAACGAAACTTCCTTAATAAAACCATTCGTGTTTCGGCACTGCCATTTCTTATTTCTGTAATAGGTTATGGTAGCGGTTATGGTGTGTTTTTTTGCTACTGGAGTTACTTTTTTAATTTACAATCAATGTTATTAAAGAAAACACGAAATAACTGCGTTATTTAATAGATTCGAAATAAACGTGTTTCTAATAAGATTCAGTCTAGCTTTTGCTTTAGACTAGGCAGGTATAAATTATTAATTTAATAAATATTCATAAAATGTTTACTGTTATTGGGTAGGAGAGCCAGTATCGTTATGTAACTCACAAGTCGGGCAAAAATTGATGAAGGAAGAAGCAGCTGATTGGATCAATTTACATTTTTAATGCATGCACACATGAACTGTCTGCGACTGCCTGGAACATAACGGTGTTACAAGACCTGAGTGGTCTTATGTACAGAGAGCCCAGGCCCAGAACAAGCACTCCTTCTTCCATTTGCACATCGTAATTAACTTGGCAGCTGAAGTCCAAGGTTAATTGCAGATACAGTAGCGGCTTGAGATAATCATCGCGATTTAGTATTTGCCAACCTCATGCAACGTAATACACCATAACATGTACAGGGTGTCTTTAAATTTATCGTGCAGAAACTGCAGTCTCTTGAAACCAAAATCTATGGCTTTTTATGTTGTGGTGTAAAGTCCACCCCTGCAGACGTCGTTAGGTTGGGGGAGGGTTCAGCCATTTTTAGCGCTGAACGGTGGGGGAGGTAATAAGGGTCCTATACTTGATGTTGCAGGGGTGTCTTGAGATTTTGCGTTACGCCACTGCTTCTATAGTACCTATACTATATGGTTAGAATTGGAAATCTTGCAATACAATTAATGAACCTCCATCTTTGAACGCATTTCATTTTTGGCTGTGCATTAATACCATCCCCAGTACTATAGTTGAAATTCGTAATCTGTCTTTTGTTATTTTGATCCACCCTGTATCTTATTATTGTTATTATTATTATTATAAGTTGCTATTCTGTAACATTTGTTCTAAAGGAAACGCAGTCGAGCGTGATAATTTGTTACGATGCGATGGGAAATGCATTATAATCACTAGAACTGGTGCGAATAATAGCGATGGGAAAGCGTCTGAAACGGTGGCATTTTTCTGAACTTGAACCCACATATTTATGTTTATGTACGTATAAATAATATTTATTCACAATAAGAATGACAAAAAGGCACTGCAATAGGATTATGTATATATCGAATACATTGTTGAATAATGTCTTTTTTGAAACATTTATTCCTGGTTTGAACTATCGAACTCCAATAAAAATTTGTGTTGGTAACACAATGGTTTTGATAAGAGATTAATAATCGTTTTCGTTGGTTCTTGAAAATAAATACATAGTAATAAAATAGTGTTTGAATAATAACTTTGTGTTTTACGACCGATAAAAAGTGTAAGTACCTAATGCTTTTTAGCTACGTCATAATCCGGAAAATTTGTAGAAAAAATTATATTTCAAAAGTGTAATTTCATTATTTTTATAGTATTTGATGGCAGTTAAGATAAACAATTGATTTAATTGTAATTTAAAAAATTAAAATTTCATTACATATTTGTCCAAAATTTCGAAGTACTGTAAAATTTTGAAGAACTTTAACAAAAACATTATGAAGCAGCTAGAAATTATTTCTGAACGCAAATATTGATACAAATATTAAAAATATCACAATCTTAAGTAAATATATAGTACCAACATTCACTTCCTAGGAAAGACATCCAACTAAGATAATATTGTCTTAAATTATACCGAATTTGTTAAACAATAAGAAAAAAACTAGAAAGCAAATCCTCTTCATGGTTGATTACTAGATTTGTGAGAAGGAGATTGTTATTAAAAGCAATTCATCGACGTGAATACTAGTAGCAACAGTTGTAATAACTTTTGCGACAATTTGAACCCGGAAGGGCATTAAACTTTCATTGTTTTACATGAGTTATTTCCCTTGTTTATAGTTATCGTCCAAATAACAAAAACTCAACAACAGCTGACGAGACTTCCTACAGGATCTCCGACACGCACTCAAAGGGATATGGTATAAATATTGTATTTCCTGTCGTAAATCACAGGTTTTTGGTCTACAGGTTACTAGATCATATCAAAATGTAAAATCAAAACAAACGAGCATCAAATAAACAGTGGCGTACTTTATATTTATTTAAATTCGTTGGGACGGAGGACATAACAATGAAAATAGTTTATAAATATGTAATTTCTGGAGAGGATGAGGACAAATAAAGTGCACACTAACGTATAAAAATCGTTGTATGCGGTAGTTCGGGTGTGATAATCATAAAGTAAAGTAGATAGGGTACTCGAAGGCTGTTTTGCAATTCTGTTTACCTTTCATTGCACGAAATTAACGTTTTCGAACCTATAGTTGTTGAATAAATAAGTAAATGTCTCGTTTAAACATCCACTGATATATTTATAGCGCAGTTAACTACTCGTTTACTTACTTTGTATCCATGAAAATCATTAAAATTCACTGCAGTTCTTATTCCTTACTGTCTGCAAGGCTCATTTCGTGCTAAATAATCACCATAAACCCAGTGCAAATTGCTCAAAAGTACCCCAGGAGAGACGACATTACGTGGTACCTCTATGTACCTACCATACATGTGAGAATCTCCCACCAAAAAAAAAAAAAAAATAATAAGTACCCATACACTCGGGGCACCCCGTGCTCAATGAAGACTTCACTCCATCTCACTTATCTATGGGGAGCTTTTTTGCTGTTAGAATTGTATAATGATCAAGACACTAATAAGTTTATTGTTACTTCTTTTGTGTTCACTTATCCTCTCAGTAAAAGACCTACTAGCTTGTCTGATATAGATTTCTTTTACGTAATAAAGTAAAATGCTATTGTGGATTGCAGAAAATATTCTGCAACTTGAAGGGAATACATTAGCCTTTATTTTATTATGTATACTCTATTGGTAGAGTTGTCAGAGTAAACAATTATACAAAAATAAATAAAAACATGTTACTGAAATTAACATTCACTTAACACTTTCCGCGTATGCGTCAGGTTTTTCCTTGACACTTAAAGTATAATAAATAAATAGTTAAATAGATGTCGTTTATATGCTTCTCCTTTGATGAAAAAGAAAAATTTGATTTTTAAGTTGGATCATTAATTTTTTTGTATTTAAATGCCAAGATTGTCACTAAGTCTAATGGTAAGTTGAAGAAAAATTAATAACAATAAATCAATATTATTTTAATTTTTACGTTAGTAGGTATATAGTTAAAAATGTAAATATCAAACTTTTGTAAAATATATGAAACTAAAAATACTTGTGGCAGTACCTAATATACAGGGTGGTTCATAATGATAGGGCAATCTCTAAACTGGAGATACTAAACATTTCAGTATTACGATTGATCTCAACAATTTTTCTGAAATTTCTCATTGTTGTATGAGGCATGTTGAGCTCAATCGTAAAATGTTGTTATGAATCACTCTGTATATTCAAATCCTAGAAGAATAGAATTTTTCTGTTCTGTTCAAGTTCAGCAAAAATTGTTAACAACAATTCCTATCGTGTTATTGTTACAAATTCAGCTAAAAAGAGAATGCGTCATCTCCTAAGTAACAACAAACTGCATGTTATAGATAATAGTTTAAAAATTCCGGAAATATTGCACATTAACTGCACCGATTTTAATTGACGATAACGAAAACAAAAACTACTTTGTTTACGTATTAATCACGTATTAAGAAATTGCAGTTGCTAAACCGATCAGATTCCGTGCAAATCATGAACGACCATTTGTTTAGGTACTTTTAAAAACATTAAATATTTCCAATAAAATTACCTTATAATCACGACATTCATATTAATTATTACCCTCCTTCTATCTTAATAACAGAAACAGAAAATCAATAGCAACAATCTTCAATTGATTTAATTCATCAGGCATTCAATTTTAAATGTCATTGTCGCCATTGGTAGGTATCTCAATTTTTTTAACAATTTATTATTATGTTAATAATTCCTTAGTTATTGGGCAAATAAATTTAGATACTTAAATATTAGCTTTAAGTTGATTAGCAAACACAGATTTCAAATTCAAGTGTTCATTTGTTGTCACTTAAAGGTAATTATAAACCACGTCGGTCATACCATAGATAGATAGGTAGATACATGTTGTTCTTTGCTATTCATGATGAGATTTAGCCAGACGACCTGAGTCATTTTTGAAGATAGAGAGCCATTAAAGATGTGACTAATTATGTAACACGAATGACTCACACTGTATGTTAAATAACATGACCTGTCATACCAAATTATCTGTATATTCATATAAATACAAACAATGTCCTTACGTACCTATCCAGTGGAAATTATTAAGAAAATATTTGAAGCTAACGGAATTTTCTGTTGAAGTATTTTTTCAAAATTACAAGGGATACGAAAGCAAATTGTTATCGACAGTTTAATTTATTTATAATATTTGGGTCAAGGTTTAATTATGTAGATAACTGACTAATTACTTATTGAATTAAACAAACTAAATTCTTTAGGTGCTTAACTAATTCGTCAAGTATAAAAAAAAAGATGATTTTTATTTTTCACTGTAGAAAAATTCCTGAAAAATTTGCATTCGAAATAGGTAATTTATTAAGATAACGGTGACCTTCCTAGATAATGCATTAAGGCATTAAATCACACTAGCAACAATCGATTTAAAAGTTCACAAAGTTAAGGAATGTTGTTCTTGTTGCTAGACAGACGCTTCTCTTTGTTGCTAATATTTTTATTGAATTTGAATCGAACTAAAATATCACTTGGTTGGCTCTAATCTTGATTTATGCGCTCTAGTACTTGGGTACAACAAAGAAATAGTTTAAGGAGTTTCACAATGATGACACACGATAAATTTACGGTTATGGTAACAGATAACAAGACGTCCCTTATAACAAAACCAAATCAGGAATAACGTTCTAAATTTTCAATAATTTCTTGTATTTGACTTTAATGTCTATGTGTACCAACGCGACATTCATTAGTAGTTGTGCTGTTGATTTATTTTAATATTGACAGCATGTTGTATTTGTTATTTTTAGATTAGATAACGAACTATACATAGGTTATGCGGTAGTAGGTGTGGGTTCGTGTAAATGCACACGTCCACGCCTACACCATATGACCTACTCGTAGTACGCTAGTATAAATATAAACAATTCCTCGTCAACCGTTCCTTAATCTCATCTTAACATAAACAGTAACTATGGTCGCAAGATTAATTAAACACAACAATGCAAGTACTAATGATGTCATTATCGCGTTGGTACGCATACACATTGAAGACAAATACAAGATATTTTTGAAAATTTAGAAGCTCAAAAACACCATGAATGGCTTATTTCCCCGATCAACATATTTAATATATAAATAATGATAAATAATTACCATAGTTACAGCTATAATAATACTTTGTTGATGTAAAGAGAAATCATTGATATTAAAAACACGTTCCAAGTTTTCATTTTCTATCAAACGGTAGCTTATAGAGTTAATAATAAGTAATAAATTAATTAAACGTTGCAATAAACATTTAAGCCCCTAGCTACAAATGCATTATTCACGGTCTAATTTGTATAATTACTTTCTTCGTAGCTTTATTTAATACATATTTTTTCAACTTCATTTAAACAACCTTGCATATTCATTAACAACAACAAGAAGTTAATTATTGTAAAATATTTTGCTTAAGGGTTGAATTACACAGGTACATACCTACATAATGCGTATATTGTATATTTGTATAAATAAATAAATCAGGGGGGTTTATCTGAATATAAATAACACCAACGTTTCGCCTATTGTTAGAAGGCTTCTTCAAACTTATATCTATTAGCTGCAAGGCCGAAAAACCTTTATAGAAAAAAATACTTTAATCCGAATTACATAATAACTTGTATGTAATATTTATTTTGGTTTTTGTGAATTGTACGTGGATAATTTATTATTTTTTTGAAAGACATTTTTCTGCTGAAAGTGTTGTTTTGTGGAAGAAATACAGATAGATAATTAACAAAAAGAAATTACTAACTAATTAGTGAAGCTTTTGTGTTGTTATTTGTGTTACACACACGCGCTGACATAATCACTAAAAAAAAAGGCCACGGGCAGAACCCAGTTCTCATTATATTATTATTAAAAAAATAACAAAATCGGACTAATTAAGAACTAAGTTATTGTATGAGAATACTTGCCATAGTTTTTGTCTGAAGCAACACCCATGGAAATGCATTCCAATTTTTTTAAACGTTTCGTTTGGCGCCCGAGGGTCGTCGAAAATAGAAGAAAATGCCAGAGATGACTAATTATAAGTCACGTTGCACTCGAACTAAATCTGAAGTCGTGCTAAAACTGAACCATTTCAATTTCAAAATAGAAACCTACTACTAGTGTTTCTAAATACGTATAAATAAAACATTCAAAGACGTCGTCATACAACACTAGGTAGGTACCTACATATTTTGCAACGAAAAAAATACATTTGAAATTGGCATGATTCAGTTATGTACTTATCATACTCATATCAGACGCGAAAGTTAATGCCCTTTCGCACTTAATCTTATCAGAGGCATAAATTATTGTAATCATCTTCGTCTTTTATGTCCTCGCAAAATTACCACAAAAAATTTTGGAAATAACAAAAATATTTTTTTTTCGACTTACCTAATTTTAAAAATTTCGAGTTTAATCAACGGCTTTTATCATTAATTACTTTACTACTAGATGAATGATCTTTTGTAGACATTTATTCCCTTGTTACCCAGTAGGAAGGAGCCAGATTAATTAGCGCCTCAACGGCTTATGTTTTCTAAATTTTCTTCGAAAAACAAACATTTCGAAATTATACCGGAAACTTTCGGACAGATGTGGGGAAATATGTATACTGAGCTTCTAAATCACCCTGAAGTAAACATTAACACTTTGCCAGCCGTCAGTTCCGGCCATATGGCCCCAGATATAATAACGAATGGTAACACTGTGTGGGATGAATTTTATAGAACGTTTAAAAAGAAATATTACTGTGGTCTTTGGATTTTCTGAAATATTTGTATCTATGAAAATAATTTAAAGAAATAGGTACCTACTCATCCATTGACAAAAAATTTTTCAATGAGGTCTACCAGTAACATACAGAACTTCTAGAAGCTTTGAACCACAGATAATCTTCCAGGTCTTCATCTGCCTCTTTATTCATATTTCTACCTCTAACAAGCCCTTCGTGTGAAACTGTGTATATATATACAGAATGGATCAAATTCAATTTATGGAAAATTAACTGGAGGGAATTTTTGCAAGAAAATTGTAATGTAAAATCGTGTGAAAAGAAATACAATAATAATTTAGAATTTGGTTCATTTCTCAATGGAATTCCAATCAAATGCGAGTGAATTTGCATTTGTATGAAATTAACCTGAAACGCATGCCATTTTGAGGTCGATCGCCGAAATGGTGTCTATTGATTGAAAAAAGTGCTTCCGATTTTTAGGTCCAATTAAAATCGAAGGACGAATTAATTGCGCCTAATTAACAGTCCGATCTAAACAATTTCACTCAATTTGCTTTTTGATATTCACGAATAGAAGGTTAGCTAAACAGCAAAGTGTCATTTTTATTGATGACTGAATTGGGCTTGTTCTTGGACCCACCTTATATACATAACGTATGAGTAAATTAAAACGGTAGTTACTAAATATGTAGTACAAAATATAATTTGACTATTTAAGGCGATTTGCAATCTCACATCAAAAAAGTACTTTGATTTGTGAACAGTTCGCAACATAATAATTCACCGTCTGCGTCCTCAATTCTTTAAAAGCTTATTTAATCGCCTCTGGAAGGATTAAGGACTATCTTTTAAAGAATCTTAAAAAAAGATTTTATCAAATTGCATATGCAAACATAAATAAGAAAATATACATACGTAATCTATGGATGTAGATCATGCACACATGCTGGAGTTACGCAACTTAATTTGAATTTACCATTTTGGGTATAATATTAAAGCCAAATGGACTAATTAAAAGTAAACATTTTAGAATTTTATCGGCTTAGGTATCTATAGAACTAACTTTTTATCTATGAGTAGATATCAATGGTTATGAATAAATATGGTAATTACGTGCCATTTTGGATAGACAAAACTCAAAACAATTTGTCGTACCTCAGGGTATATGGTATATAATATTTATTTAGTTAGTGCAAAGTCATTAAAAATTATTGGAGCTACAGGAAATTGTAACCTATTTGATCATTGTAAATGATTTTTAACTAACGTTACAAAAAAAGTTTTACGACGAAAGTAAATTTCCTGTCCACATGAGCTTTCTAAGTATAATTTAATGAAAAAAATATTCGAGTGCTCTAAATTTTTAAAAATATTTGTGATACTGAATAACAGAACAGAATCTGTTTTTAGACTACAATTGATTTGAGTTTGATGAAAGATGTGTAGAAGGATAAAAAAATTACGAAATTACGAGAAAGATTGAAGAGGAATGAAAGCTGAATAGGTTCTCTTTAACCTTGCATGGTGTGGTGAGAAAATCGTACAGTGGAGGGTTGGTTACGTCTTAATAGAGGTTGATGTTTATGTTCTACTTGTGAAATAAGCGTACAAGATGATCATTTCTGATGTCCAACACATTTTATCCGAAGAATTTGTATTAATAAATAATTCTTATTGTGTTCTGGGAATTTAAGGGTGATTTACTACTGAATATTGAACTTTCGGTAATAATTTAGACTATTTTTAAAAACCCAATTAAAGATGATTTTATTCGTATTCTTGATAAAAGCAGACTATTCTCCTATTTTTCGCAAAATCATTTCCGTTGCAATATTATTCATATTAATTACGTAATTTAAAATAAAGAATAAAAAATTATACGATTTTATTATATTTTTTAATTTAAATAATTATGAATATTATTGCAACCAAAATGATTTCGCGAGAAATAGGCAAGAGAAAGAACAAAATCACTTTTAATTGGGTTTCTAAAATAGTCTAAATTATTGCTGAAAGTTCTATAGGTATTCAATATTAATATCAGATTCAAAATTTAAGATGAAATAGAACAATTTCTTCTTCTTTTCTGTTACAGTTCGTCATGAGCTCGCTCATCATTAAAAACTTTTAATAAACAAAAAAATTGTGCCTAATCTGAATTAATTATACCAATTTATCTGGTTTGAATATCTGATATCAATTAAGGAACTATACAGTAGTTGTCTCCTAGTAGGAGGGCGTTGAAGTTAAGAAATTTATTCATTACATTAACAAATCAAACAAAGACTAATTAAAACAAGTTTATAGTAGTTGTTAATAGAGCGACTGATAATGTTTTTATTTGTTTACAAGTAGGACACTGCTTATTACTTAATAATAATAATAACGAAAACCCCTAGAGAAAAAATCGCCTGTAATAGGTAGGTTCTGTTTAAAATGTCAAATGTACATAAGCACATTGCAAAAGAAGCAGTTTTTTGAAGTATGTACTTTCGTTACATACAAGCAAATGTAATAATATTAAAAAAATGTAACGCAACAATTACGTAAAACTTATCTGCAATTCTATGGAGTTATACATAAGTGATAAAGTTGTTCATTAGGTACTGAATACTGCTTAGTTCGTTTGAAGTTGTCGGCGAAAGAAATATTTTAAACATATAGATACAGTCGCAGTCGGGTCGTTCTTTGAATTATTATTGTCTTTAAAACGTTACCAAAGTAAGCTATAGCTTATACCCATACACCAACACCATAACTATACCATTATATCAACGTTTGTTTCGAAACGCCGTTTATTTCGCAAGTTGAGATATAAACGTTCATGACTACTACTTTTATTGACACGAACGTGTTAACCGTTTCAACTTTCGAAATTTTTTTCTTCATTGTCTGCTCTTGTCAACAACGAAAAGTGTGAATTAATATTAAATAAAGGATGCAACCGAGTCCATATTCGATTCATTCAGCCATTACGTCCTACAACAAATACTAAAAGAATCTGGGACAAACACCCTCTGTTCTTTATGGTTTTTAGTAGGTACATCTTTTTTTTTGAGGTCCTTATGAAGATACAGGGCGTTCAAAGTTTTCTGAAATTTCTAAAAATTGAGGTAGATGATGGACATTTAAGTACAACATTTGATTTCAAGTTTGTTACAATTACTATTATCAATAATTGTTATTGTTAAATATTAAATAAAACAATAACTAGGCAGATAAAAAAAATGTTTCGATTAACTTAAGTAATACAATGAAACTAGTGCCCTCTAGGTGCAACGTCAAAATAAGTTTCAAATTCGTAATTTTCATGTCAGAAAATCCAATATATTTCCATGGAATTATTTCGAGAGCAAATGTAAACAAAAAAAAAAAAAAAGGACCACAGGCATGTGTTGGCTATTAAAAAGTCGGAAGTAATTACCGTTCACGTTTTCGTTCAAACAACAAACAAAGAAAGTTTCTAATAATGGACAATACCCGGTAGTAATAGAATCGTAAGTAAGTATATGTAGGTACTGTTCTACCACACGTATAGCCCATATAAGTATGTAGGAACACATGGGATCGTTTACGTGTACAGACAAGTAATCTGTTTGTTGTAAAAGATATTGTACGTACTTCTATCTTATTGTTACACGGTAAATTCGCCAAATTTAGATTCTTAGCACGAGGTGGGCCACGTGAAATGTAGATCGGGGTCTGCATGTTCGCACGTTTCTTTAAAGAAAGACACGTTCGCTACCAAAAGGAATTTTAACTGTTTAGAAAAGAGTCAAAAATACAACATGGGTTTTTGTGCAGGTTCGTTTTGGTCCGTTCAACATCACGGGCCTTTGGAATTACCTAAATACACCACAAGGCAGGTGCTCAGCGCACCTTGCTGCTTCATTATGAGGACGGCTTAGGGTGGATTAGGAAGGAAAAAATAAGAAATTGTTCTATTTTATTTTTAATTTAAATCTGATGTAATATTGAATATAGAATTTTTAGCAGGAATTTAAAATATTTTAGAAACCCAATTAAAAGTGATTTTATTCTTTCTTTTTCCTATTTCTCGCGAAATCATTTTGGTTGCAATAATATTCATAATTATTTAAATTAAAAAATATAATAAAATCGTATAATTCTTTATTCTTTAATTTAAATTACGTAATTAATATGAATATTATTGCAACGGAAATGATTTTGCGAAAAATAGGAGAATAGTCTGCTTTTATCAAGAAAATACGAATAAAATCGTCTTTAATTGGGTTTTTAAAAATAGTCTAAATTACTACCGAATGTTCAATATTCAGTAGTAAATTACCCTTAAATTCCCAGAACACAATCAGAATTATTCATTAATACAAATTCTTCAGATAAAGTTTGATGGAAATGAGAAATGATCATTAATTAACCCTCTACGCTTATTTCGCTGTACTCATCTTTCACGACATTACCCGGAAATAATCTCGTACGTACCGAAATGTAAATGACCCCTCTGTACGCACAATTAACCCAATAATTACCCGACACTTGCGTACCAATTTGTTTCTGATCATGACCTACAAAGACGACTTACATGTGCTTGTTTGGAAACAATACATTACCGGAGTTTCTGCAAATTTTCAGTTATGGAAAATCGCTAATTTGTCTAACCAAAGACGTAAAATCTGTAAAGATACATAGGAGTGTGTATCTATGTAGACCTCCGTTATTTGTGAATCACGCAAAGGTCGTCCTACTTCTTTCTTTCACGCATTATTTACTTCAACCACGTCAAATTAGCTAAAGTCCTGTTAAAATACGAAGAAAATTGCCTAAATGCTTACTATATCGCCTATTTATGTATCTGCCTACATACGTATGTGTTAGGTACATATTTAAGTGTATATAAGTACGTAAAAAAAAACACATGTTTTTTACGTTTCGTTTGTTTTTAACAAGTTACAAAAGGTCATTGATCGTTCGACTCACTAGTTGTAAATATTTTAGTAGAAAGGCTTGTATGGTGGAAAGGCGAAAAAAAAATTTGGGTAAAAAAAAATTCTTAACTTCAAAAGTTATTAATTCTTTCAACTGAAGATGCCACGACGTGAAAAAATTATCATTGTGATCAATAAAAGTGTTTTGAACCTAAATGTTCGATATTAAATACAAAATAAACAATTTATAAAATTAGAAATAGTTTATTTATATGTGACTAGTAGAAATTTTTACTGTTACTTGAATAAAAATAATCAATTTAATTATCCAAAATTGACTTTTGCTAATTTTTTCAATTGAGATTTGTAAAAGTGCTGATTTGAGGAAGTAAAGGCGGTTTTCAGTGATTATGATTATTATTCTGTTGTATTCTTAGTTCTTATGTAAAATTGTTTAAAAAATTGTGAAATTTTGCTTCAGTAGACATAATCATAAATTGTTAAGAAATTACAGAAAGACTGACTGTGAGAGACATTAGGTGTTAACAAAGATACATTAAAAGCACGTAGCAGCAGCCTTTCAAGGCTGTGATGTGGTTTTAAATACAATCGTCGTATCAATTTTCCACAAGGTCTTTTGCATTTCTTTGTGTAGCAATAAAATATGTGATAATAAATTACAAATTATTTATTACACAGTAACAATTCAGAAAATAAATATTTTTTGTTTCTAAAACCATTTGAAAATTATTATTTATAATTTTACCCTGATTTGAGGATTTTACTACATACCTACATACAAATATTGGAGAAGAAAAATCAAATTCAAGTTAATTACATTTCGAAACTACGTAGGTACCTAATACATATCTATGGTAAGGTGAGTAATGATCTAAATTTTTCATTGCAACGCTATGGGAGTATTGTTTTCGATCGTATTTCGACGCCACTATTAATTTAACGTCTTGCACAACGAATAAGTTCGAATGGAATTCGAAAAATGCGGATGCAGATAATTAAAGGGAATCAACAACGTAACTGGTTAATAGACGCGTTATTGGAGATCAACACATGATGATGAATTACACCATTTCCTTTACCAGACCCTACCATCTATGTATACACCACAAAAATAGTACAGAAGATGTGTAATGTAATTTTAGAACACCCAAAAGTGCATGTGAGAGGAAATGTGCATTTGAACATCCTTTAAAAATACATCAAACGTGAAGAATTCCCAAAAATATGTTCGGAATTCGGTGCCTATCTATCTATAGGTCCCTGTAAACTTCCTGAAGATTAACGAAACTTGGTTTATTTGAAAGATTTATTAGGTGTTTAGATCCCTGTTAATGTCTGTGCATCCAGTTTTGAGTTTCCTCAAAATATAAAATTTAGCTCATTAACGATTTCAATTAAAAATTCCCTTATACTCTTCCTTTGATAATTGCAGAAATCATTTTTTGTTAATTTATTCCAAGTAGATAATGAACTTACTTCCAACAAGGAAGGAAAGAAAGGTACCTACCATCACCTTACTTATACTCAACATCATGTACATACTTCTAATCGTAAGTATAATTACAACTGGTTGTAAAGCACTGCAGTATCACGTACTTTTCTCCTATTTATGTGCCCACACTCGCGAGAGTTCATGGACAAGAAAGATGCATACGTATGTACGTTTACCAATCCAGCAGCTATAATCGATACCATCGATCGAAGAAGATCTTCAAAATTTCGTCGTTGTCGTCAGTTGGTGAAAGTCGTCAACAAAATGGACCATTACTTAATTCAGGATTCAGTTTTTTTATTTTGCTCTTTTTCTATTTCTTCCTGATTGATCATTAAGTATAATAAATAATTATTTCAATACAGTGGCGACACACAAATTTTGATCAAATACTTGCTCTAGGATAAATCAAAAAGTTATGACCAGTTTTGTCAAAGTCAACGACAGCATTTGGCCTGTCTCATCGAAGACAGTCTTATAGGTACTTTGTCTTTCTTTCACGGTAGCAGTTTGTGTTATGATCTGGTCGAGATCTTGGGTTTGCAACGGTGAAAAATTACCATTTACCTCTACCAACAGCAGCGGTGGCACTCTTACTACCGTCATGCAGGTCAGTACGAGGTGAACGACTTCTTCTCATCGGATAAAATATTTGTTTTGTTTTTAATAACGATTATGGAATCAACAATCGCCAATTCATTCATGCAACGACTATTGAAGTGTAATAATATACTGGCATCCCTATTTATGTAACTGAAACCAGTAACGAAAAACCTGCCAGATAATATAGATCACCTTGGATCAATTTTCTTACTTAATTAATTAAAAAAAAAAAACTATTAAAATTTCAGTATCGTTTCGAATTTTCTTTGCATTTACGAAGGCCATTTACTGACGTAATCGAAATGAGGTTAATTCTTTGCAGGCCATGTGGGCATGTACATTGATTTGATTACAATAAGAAGTCAATTTTCTATTGTTTGGGGTTTCTGGGTGGGGAATGATCGATCCATTTTTCTTTTCATTAATAATTAGGGACATGCCTTTAATACGATTCCAAACGAACTAAAGTATTACAGGGCCGGATAAAGATCAATTTGCATTTTCACTGATAACTAATAAAAAACCGATCGCCTTGGAATTATAAGAGATATCTATATGTATAGTACTTGCACAAATAAATGCATTAATATAGAGTAAACAAATGAAAATACATGAATTATTTATTTATATAGCGCGAGATTGTAAGTTTTCTGGAAATTTGTTACCGACCAGTTTACCTCGTTTATTTATAGTATAAAAAGAGACAATTGCACGTGAGTTTACACTCAATTCGATTTTGTTCAAATTTTTGGTTTTCTATATCTATTGAAACAAATTTTGAATTTTGACTAGAGAAAAATATTAAGGCCTCACGGTCCCTTCAATATTAAATCTGGAATCCTTACTACCCCTTTCATTCCGGATAAATTTTATTTATGCCTTTTCGCCCCTTAGGCAGCTTCTTGGACTCCCAAGGGTGTACTTTACACCATTGTGAAGTAACAGTCATATTTTAATAGGATTCAAATGTGAAATCCTTGATTTCATTAATTTTTAACACAAAAAAATAGAGACTCGTTAGTTTAGGTGACTTAAGTAAAGTGTTACGTACTAGAATATCGGAAGTGTAAGAAGAAAAAGTCGATTGTACCTGCAGATCACGTTGCACGTTTGCACATGTCGCTCGATAGTCCCATAAAAAGACAGAAAGAAATGTCGACTAACGAAGGCTAAAAACCAAAGGTCGAAAGTAATTACTTACAACTAATTATTATGTATGCCAACACTATTAAATGGATCAATTATAATTATGTACTAATAAAATATGGTGTACTAAATTTTGACGGTGTTACGGTTCTTTAACTGTTAAGTGTACAATATAACAAGGGTTGTAAACTATAATAGCATAAATAAAACTATAAACAATAATTAATTAGTAGGTATTTGTCTATTTAGAATACGTTATTGAAACAATTAAAGTGTCTTCGTACTAATGTACTTGTCTTAATCTATGTACACGTACAAATAACCCAATTTAGCTCAAGTACATTAAATTATAACAATAAGGTCAGATTAATGCTTAATTATAGTTCGATAAAACTGTAGTTATAGCTATATCTATAAGAGTAGCAAAAAAAGGAGATTAATACGTTAATTAAATCCTACTTTAATGCTGAACGTACCTTAGAACCTACAAACAGCTTAATATAATTACTAATTTTTTTTTTGTTACAAGTTCTAACAAAAAGTTTTGCTAGTTATTTTTCTGTCCATGCTCTAAAACACATACTTAGTAATTTGGGTAAGTGGGTACCAGAAAAAAAAAAAACAGCGGCAATATTTAGATCACAACGCGTTTTAAGGGCAGAAACAAGACTAAAGAAGAGGAGAAGTTAGGTTAGGTTCAGTAAGGTACTTTAGGTTGTTATGTGTCGTACCTAGCCAACCTTATAGGTCATATTCCCCTAGATGATATGGCTATAAGCTCAAAATCGATTGCTTTCACCATGATACATAAATGATCTATGATCATTGATTTATTCAAAATTATGTGTGACTCGCAGCAAAGTTACATATGATTAAAGGAAAAGTAATTTAGTAATAATTAATATCCTTGCAGTTAAATAATGGTAAAAGACAGTTCCATCTTTTTAATGGGCAATATATTCCCTTGGATGTAATGGTACAGTTTGATTAATTAAACCATCCGACGTGAGCAATCTAATGATCGGTCGGATACTTCGTATAAGTATATTGATTGGATTGGATTGGATTGGATAGTAATTCAAGTGAAACGATATACCTTCTATACAAAACGAGAGCAAAAAAACACGAGTGAACATTTAATAAAATGATCCTTCTCATAAGCGTATGTAGTTAGTTAGTTGATGATGGATAATAATTTCCGTATTACTGTTTTTTGCTGTAACAGGAACTTTTATGGGCACGTGATAAAGAACCTATTCATCTTCAGTTTCATTTCTACCATCAGTTATTAAAACGGTTTCTTCGTCATATTCTCTACGTACTTGCAATTTTAGTAGTTCTCAATTTTTGTAGACTTGTAATAAATTTCTTATCGCCGCTCCGTCCCTGTATTAGACAGCATAAAACTTTTTATTAAAAAAAATTATTTATTTAGTGGACGAATCTCCTGTTAATGTCAACAAATTTTATTAAAACGTAGGCAATGTTCTTATTATATGTTACGTAACATGGTCGTGTTTTAATATGTGATAATTTTAAGCCTGTGATCACGTTATAGTTAACCTTTAAGTTTAAGTGTTAAGTAACGTTAACAAAAGATGAACACATTGCGAAACTTTATGGTCTACCATAGCAGAATCCTTCAATATGTTAGATTTACCGAAATTATTAGAAACGTTTAGTTTATTTGTAATATTCGGATATTTTTTGCGTGAAGGTTTCCATAACAAACGTGTGCAATATGTGATATTGATTGATGGATGATAGATAATATGTGCGATGTTTATACAATAAAGAAAGAATAGTTGTTGTTATTTACCATCCAAACAAAAGTTTTTGGCACCCACTGAAAGAAATCCAAGCCCAGGCTGCATGTCTGTGCAGAATACATAATCAACTACATATTTGTTTATAAGAATGTAAACAGTCTGCTAACTGCATACAGAAGTAGTTGAGGATAAAAAAATAAAATAAAATAAAAATCGCGACCAGCGCCCTGTAAGGTATTATAACATTCTTTTCAGGGTAACGCAGTTCAGCGAGTTACATTTGCATTCGCATTTGAATACGAATACACTGGGAAATAGAAAAAATAAAAGAAAAATAAATAAAGAACAAGAGCACTTTCGTTACTTCAACATCGACAACACACAAAGTGAGTGAATGTTGTTAAGCACTGTTAAGAGAGACAAAGAGATAACTCTTAGCAACAAAAAAAAAAACAACACAAGGAATGCCATTGCAACGTTTTCCATGTTGACAATTCTTTATTTTTTTTTTGTCTACGTTTCGTCACAAACAACAGTTAGTAGGTAAAATAGGCAGATATCGTTTCTAGTTCATAATTGAAGTCTTTCTCGTCAAACGAAAAAGAAAGTTACCTATGTAGGTACCTACAAGACATTGATAAATAACTTGTTGAAGATGAAAACAACCTTGAGCGCTTTTCCGAGCAGTAATTAAGGTAAAACGTTAATGATACACCAGGATAAGTTGGTACTTATACGTAGATTGAATGGAACCCCACGTATCTCCTCTAAATTAAAACCACGTCCAATGTGCGTGTTAGAAAAGTTCTTGTTTTTAAATTTTTAAAAATGAAAGTGGAAGTTGAAAGTTACCACAAAATAGAAGATAACGTACATAAATGGGGGTTGAAAACATTTAATTATTTAATATCTTCTTCAATAGTAACAGTGTAGTAACCAGAATCATGAGACTATAGGGTAAAAATTGGAATTTTCCACCCTCAAATAGCATTGTGACAACGTGGTGCCCATATTCAAATTTCAAAAACCAGAGAAAATTAATAATTGTTACAAGGCTAAATGAATGCTAAGTTCGAAATTGTAGCTTTCCATGCACGATCTTTTTTTACGTTTCTGTGGAAAAAAGGAAATCTTTGTAAGACAACCACCCACCATTCTTCTGGATAGTGTTGAATCCCCTTTAAAGAGGACCTTTTATATTAAACCCATACACGAAATTACATTCTAGGGTCATTTCATTAGGTCGTCATCACTTCTATGTGTTTGTAGAATACTTAAAGGCTATGAAGATGTTTGCAGGATTCTAGGAATTCTTAATTTTCAGAGGCGTCCGAATTTAGTGCCAAGAATTTTTGAGGATGCTCTTATATCTGGATTTTTCCTCAATGTTGGGATGGGAAAAGCTATTATGCATAATAATTACCCTACTTTCTTTTAGAATACAATTCAAAATTACCTACTTATGACATAATATAATTTATGAGGAATCCAACCATTTAGTCGACTTCAAAACTGATTCAAAATTTTTAACAATTTCTTTCATTATAATTAAATAATTTAATAAGTGCTTCACTGATGTATCGTCGTATTTTTTGAACAGCCTTGTTAAACTAATAACAATAATCAAAATTTAAGTTCCCTGAAGGGGTTGAAATTACATTTTCTTTAGTTGACAGTTCTTGATTGTTGATCTAGTTGTAGTAGTTCTTCTAGTTTAACAATAACAAATAGACACTCTGTGGGGTGCGTGGATCTGATGCCACAGCCCCCAGCTTCGAAAGTGAATAGAGATAAAGGATCATAATCTCACGTTCTCACTGATTGTAAGTCTACCTACTGCCACATTTACAACCGACTACACTTGGAAAGTAAAAAGCAATAAAATTACAAACTTGAGTTATAAATTATGTTCAGGATCTCTCATCACAACATTAATGCGTGGAAATGCAGCCATGGAAAATCTTTCCTTAGAGACCTTAACATAAGTCTTGAATGGGTAGAAGAAATGCAAGCGATAGAATAGCCAGATCCAGCAACAAATTAACTAAGTACTTATTATTTCCACAACAATTAAAACATTTTTCCCACAACGTAGCATTGTTGATGGCGATTGAGTTATCAGACACCATTAATTACTTATCTTATAATTAACGACACAGTAGGTCTCTTGGGTAGGTAAAGTAAATTTTCTCTGGTTTTAATTGACACAAAAAGAGAAAGAGTTAAGATATTATTATTATTATTATTAAAGAAAGTTATTATTAGGTAGATACTGCATTGAATAGATAACAATAATTAATAAGAAAGCTGGTTGTTTATTATTACATGAAATTGCCGATTCTATTTCTAAAACTCGTGAGAAAAATTCTTTTTCATTAAGTACTGAATTCAACAAAAAATGTTTGAATTATAAAGGTCAATAAACAATCATTAAAGTCTTAACAGCGAGACTGCTCAAAGTTTTTTTTTTTTTTTAAGGACTTGATATGATTTAATTATTCTTGTGGATTTCGACGATTATCAAATAAAACAGGAAAGGTTATTTTAACATCAGACTATTTACTTCCTACACACATATGAATAAATAAAATATTTGCATAATCGCTTTTTAATTAACAAAGAATTTGACAGTTTAATGATCATTTAATTTAATTTTTTTTTGTTGTGAATAAAATCACCTTTAAAATTTGCATTTAAATGAACATAATTTATTAACAATACCTTCTAATACGAAATTTGCTACCACTTCCAAAAACCATTTTTCGTCTTTTTACAAACTGATACACTTCACTGAAGTAATAAAAAATTAAGTACATTAATCACAAAATAATGTTAGCAAATTGATGTTCGTACCGTACGGCGGTGAAAATCGCACACGTTACGCGACTTATTTTGTTTTGTGACTTCTAAGTCATCGTTATCGCATCTGTATTAAGTCAGGCGCTTTACGTGAACGCGACAAAGGCACACGACTTGGTTCGCTAGCTGTCAACTGAGCTTTGTATCGCGGGGCTACGCTACCTAGCTAACCTAGCAGCTAGCAAGCAAGTCAGCGTCGGAGTCCGAGAGCGCCCCCCTTTTCCAATACAAAAAGCGGCGGCGCTCACAATTAGAAGGAGATCGGACAACTTTAACCGAAGGAGCAACGGAAACAATAGAGAGACAGTGAAAGGATAATGTAAAGTTCAAGACTCCTAGAGCAGGAAATTTATCGCTACTACAAAAGTCCTCAGGATCAACTTTTATTGAAAACTTTTTTAAGTTTTTGTTCAATAAATTTCTTTGATTTTATTAATTATCCTTGCACCATCTAAAGTTTAAAATCTACTAAACTTTTGTGTTAGGAAAGCATTATATGTATATAAAGTTAAAAATCTAAATTTAATTTGAGTCCTGTGCAAATATCCTGCAGGATCTATTAACAAATGTCTTCTAATTGCACAGGATCTTTTACTTATCACAGTAAAGAAATAAAATTAAAGATTTCTTAAACAGAATCAGGACTAACTGGAATTTTATTTCCTGTGTAAAAGTCCTGCGAATTTACTTGTTTGCCAAAAAGACTTTAATCCTTTAGCCTTTAGCCACATGAAATGACATTTAAAGTAGAATCAAAATAATTCAAACAGAGTACCTACAGAAAATTCCTTTGAGTTCTCAGGATTCTCTACTTTTCATAGTAAGGATGCAAAATTCATGATTTCGAAAGTAGAATCGAGACTGATTTGAATTTTGTTTATCGTGCAAAAATTTACAGGATAAACTTATGCCTTAGAAAAGCTTAAATCTTCCAACAGCTTATTGTTACAATAAGGATATGGGTAACATTAAAACTTCTAAAGAAGGATCGATCGAAAAAGCTCTGTTATAAGAACATATACTTAAATATCTTTAAAACAGGATCCAATTAATTTGAATCCTGTGCAAAGGATAATCTACGTTTTCATCCCTTAACTAATTACTGTTTGAACAAGGACATCAATATGAAGACTTCTTGACCAGGATTGAACTAATATTCAAATTAAGTCGCAAGTGCGAAAGTCCTTTGAGTTCACAAAATCCTTTAGATGTCATAGTAAGGATACCACTACTATATTCAAAATTTCTAAAGCTTTGATCCTTCAGTTGATTATCGTATTAACAACACCATAAACGTTTAGACTATTGGAGCACGAACGAAGTACAAAATTTAAATTATGTCGTGGTTGCAAAAGTCCTTTTGAGTTCACAGGATGAACTTTTGTGTTGAAAAAGCTATGCCTTGATCCTTTGCTTGTCATAATAAGGAACAAAGTTTAAGATTTTCAAAGCAGAGTCGAAAAAATTCGAATTTCATTTGAAATGCAAAAATCCAGCTAATTTAGACAAGAAAGCTTTAATCCTTTAATTGATAGCAAGGACATAAACAATAATATTTCTGAAGCAGGATTGAACTAATTTTAATTTTATTTATCGTGTAAAAATTCTGCGAAAAACGATTTTTTGCAATAGTTTTAACAATTTATCGATATTTCCCAATTAACAATAATTTTTTGAATATTGAATTTAATTTTGCAATAATCAACTTGATAAACAAGGACATATGTGTTAAGTTCGATTACACATACTGTAAATTGCATAACAGACAAATTATCGTTTCAAAATATTGATAGTCTTCGTTAATTCCATGGTTTTAACAAAGGAAAAGTTAGGCATAAATTTTCTATGGAAAACTGACGGAATTTCCTTGAATATTTATTACATACATACCAATGTACATGGCCTTTTGTTTACAGTTGACAAAACTCATTAGTCATTTAGAATCCAAAAATAAAATTAGGAAAGAATGACGTTATTTAGTTTCATTGTCTAAATATTAAGCCAAACCTTAGAAAAGTTGTTAAATCTTTTAGTCATTATTTCGTTTATTGTCTTTAATGTCAATAAGAAACTAGATAACCTTTTATTTAAAAAAAAAAAAATTGGAAACGACAATAATATGTATTCAAAAAAAAAAATAGTTTCCATGGTTTTTTTTAAAAAAAAAAATTTTATCAGCATACTTAAGAAGTCAAAATTAAATTAGAAAATCTACCAGGTTTCGACTCAAGATAAATTACAATTGGTTATTATTAGATACAATTAATGACATTCGATTTTTAATTAAACGATTTTCCGATTCCTACCTGTGCTCCGCACAGTATGCAGCACGTTTATAAGTCCATAGATTAACGATATCACACCAATTTATTGACCATCTGCCTACGATTCAAAGAAACAGGGCAACGTTCTCTCCTACGTATTAACTGATTAGTTCAGTTCAGTTCACATATATGTACGATTCCAGCTACCACGGAAGTTATATCAGTCCCTCTACGTTTAATTATTGCATTTAATTTTTAATATAGTTATATAATTGTGCTGCTCAAAAAGAAAACCCAAAGAAATCAAAAGAAGACAACAAGTTACTGCTTAACAAGCGTACCAACATAACAGTGTAACATTTATATACGTAGATAGGACGGGATAATTCTAGTTGGCGTCGAACTAGAACTCCGTTTCGACTGAGTGAACTCAAAACCGTTTCCCCCAGGTCTGGATAATTTAGATTCGCTTCGATAAAACATCCCCCTATTAAAATGCGAACCAACAACCACAGATAAGTTTGTTACAAGTCGATGACTTTGCTCGTGGCTGAAAAATACTTAAAAGTTTTTATATCTAGGTAATGTTTTTTTTGCTCGAGTTTAATGAAGCTTCTGCAACAACGACGCTATTTCATCTATCTATGTGTAATATCACATAAAAATTATTTTTTAATCATAAATATTTTATGTAAGACTGTGGTATGGTAAATAATTCAAAGAGACTCAACCCTATATGTATTAACGAATGACTAATTAATCATTATTTATTAAATAGACTTCAGATTGTGGATTAACTTTATAATTTTTGGTCACGTCCGTAGAGGTCAAGTTGATTAACCAGGCAAAAGAAATGGTTAGAAAAGAAGCTTTGTGATATTATATTTCTTTTAAAAATTGGCCTCGACATTAAACATTTTAGTTGCGAAATTTTCACGGTAAATGCAGACCTTAGAGGTCACTAGCCATTCGTCGTTGACTTTTTCGTTCAAACAAAGGAAAAATGAAACGTTTCGTCCAAAATCGTCGGTAGTTCCTTTCGAATTTTCTCCTTTCCTTTTGTTTAAGTGGATAATAAATAACCAGCAAATAGGCAGAACGATATGGTGGATTTGATGAAGAAAAGATTTGCGTGACTCTATTCTAATATTAAGGCAATAAAAAAAAAAACGAACTATTGCCACCGCCGCAGTTTCGGATTATTATGAAGTAGAAAAGTTCGCCATGTGAACTACGTTTTTACTTTGACACCTTCGTCACGCAACAGTCTCATTACGTTGTTGTTTGTTTAATTTTTTTTTTGCTGATCGAAAAGTTTGCGATGTGACCTTTAGAGGTTCCTTCTTTAGAATGCGCCAGGAGAAATTTAATAACTAGATAATTATACAAAAAAAAATAATAATTTATATTTACCCACAGTAAAAGTTTTGAACGACTACCGAAACTTGACAAAAGAAAGTTATAATTGGGTTTCTCAAATAATTCTATTGTCTTTGAATAAATTGTATTAACATAAAATAAAACTGACACTAACAATCAAAATTTACGTAATCGTCCAAAAGATATTATATCTTACTTTCATGACTTTAGTAATTAATTAATAAAATATATTTTACAGTTCATGTTCAAAAACCGATTTTGAACTTGAGTTTCCGATAAAATCTGAAGGCAATTTATAGAAAGAAAGCTATTGCAATTTTCTGGTCGACGGAATAATGCAAACCTCCGAACATCCGCTCTTTTACACATAATACAAAGAGTCTGGCAAAGTGTATAATTTTTTATCTGTTAATTAAAATCTTTAAGACAATACGCCTGATTTTCCGGGCAATGTAACACATAAAACTAGTAGTTTTCTCTTACTTTCCCGAAAAAAGTGCGCTTCCCTTAATAAAATGCTTCTAATCATGATGGTCTTCAAACAGTGATGTAAATAACGCCACCCCAAACTATGCTTTATGGGGGTATGAACCAAAGACAGGTATGACCTCAAGTTTGAATTACATATGGTCAAAGACCTATCATATGTAACCATGTCAATTTTGAAAGTAAAATTTGAGTTTGACCTTATTCCGCTGAGGTTCAAAAATTTAGTAGCAGTAAAATAAAATTTTTTTTGACTTGTCTTTTTTTGACTTACTTGTACTTGATGAGAACAGATTTTAGACAATAGTTACACGTCTCTTAATTATTTTCATTGTTTCATTTTTTGCTCGTTAATTTTTGACTAGCGCCGCTCAAGAGCATAAAACGTTGTGTAATATGGTGGTTTTGTTGGCGATAATTACGAGACATAATTTTCGCGTTATTGGCAATTTTCTAGTAACATTATTCGCTATTATTAAGACGGTAGCAATAAAAAATCACGCGGCTTTTCAAAAGTCATTATAATAAGTCAATCAGAAACACCAAAGAGGTCGCGAGCAAAACACAAGAAAAAAAAGAATGAAATAATTACGTTCTGTTCATTCTTCGTCGGCCTTCACCGAGAAAACCAGGTGTAATGTACCGTAATTGTTGGTTATTAAATTGTTATTAAAGTGGTCGCGATTCTTTTCGAAAACGGGTCAAATAATACTCATATTCATCATCGTAATAAATTTGGTCTTACAAAACACACGAATAATGATATTTCTGAAACTTCCTCATTATTAAATTCTTAATAATTATTTACTACTTAATTAAATATTTATTTAGTTAGCTGACCGTTCTCTTTAAACAAATCAGTTTATAATTAATCTATTGTTTTATGTGCATAGGTACTTATTTAATTTGATTACATTTATGCTTACTTCCGCCTGTACGTGTCAAGAATGAGGTCACAGAAAGAATTATTATAAAACTGCCTTTTTCATACTTTGCATGTTTTACAATTACATTTTTTTTTTTTTAAATGAAAATGCAAAATAGCGTACGTTTTTCGTACTTGAGGTTGTACTTGAAAATAAATGTATAACGTATTTTATGAATCTTCACATTCCATAGAACTAAATCCAACTTGAGGTAACGAAAGGTCATGTTTAGATTAAGTGAATGTCAATGTTTCATAATTTTTGACAAATGCTTATGTCTGCAAACAGTAAATGTTTTATTGTTTTGCTCTTGTTGATATGTTAAAAATTTTGAGTTATGCTCTCAAAACAATTTGCAAATAATAATGCAAACAACTGCTATCTGAGAAGGTATTTACTATAGATACATATGTAAGTCTATGGTGGCCCCATGGGACGGACCTCTACATTACCAGGTAGGTATTATTTGCTATTTGGTGTCCATCAAACAAAAAAAAAGCAACAGCTGCAGTTCGAATGTTCCTTCCTGTTGATGATGATGGTCTTTCGCCGCACATCTGCCACAACAATACCAGAGATCGCGGCGTGGCGTGGCAGATCGAAAGAAGAAGTACACGTGAAAGTTCAACACTGACCTCCTTATTTTATTTACCATATTAATCTATAACACCACACATACTACCCGGTTTGATTGGATTTTCAATTGTCGACCAGAATAAACGCGGGTGTCCGAAAGGCCTTGAAACATCTGTCAAGGATGAATGCGATGAAAAGCATTCTATGGTACTGACAATGACGCTCTTTTATTCGGATGCTCTATTGGTTTTTATTGTTAAAAGAAAACAATGTTGAGAAAATATTATACCTCTAAACAAGTGCAATTTCTTATTAGGGTTTTCTCAACCATATCAAATCAAATATGCAGGCCTTTGGGCGGAAAATCTACTTATTTCGAAACTTTCAATTTTTTAATCGTTGGGCAATTCTATTAGTATTTAAAAAAAAATTGTCTGGTCTTTAATTATCTATTGCATTGGAAAATTGTTGTTTGGTATGCACGTACAACGCTTTCGCAAAAAAAAATTAATTTGGGCTAAACAGAAATTTTTACCATGACAGCGGTTTTGTTGAACAAATTGAAAATAGAACTACCGAAAATAATCAATCATAACAACGCACATTAATTAAATAATTTCGTCAGAGTTAAATTTTGGTAATTATGTACAATAGCTTAGTCACTTCCGATTTTTTTGAAAAAAAAAAAAGAGTATGTTGTAGAGTTCGTCATACTGACCAAGAATGTGTATTATTCTTAGTCTTTTACGAACACAAATGTTGGGAAAGGGCGAGGGGAATGTAAATGTCAACACACCCATCCTGAACCGTAACCTATTGCAATACACACGGGTTTATTACGACAATTTTTTGTATTTTATGACATCTTCATACTGGTTTTAAGCTTCAAAAAATACAAAAAACTGTCGTAATACTTCCGTGAGTATTGCAATAGGTTACGGTTCAGGATGGGTGTCTTTACATTTACATACACGTCACCCTTTCCCAACATTTGTATTTGTAACACACTAAAAACAAGCGCTTTAAAAGTTTAAACAAACAAGCAGTATCACGTCTCACCTTATAGGTAAATCCATGAATTATTTTTCAAGAAAATCGGAAGGGACTAAGCTATTGTAAGTACATAATTACCTTAATATTTTTCTATGTCCCCCCTTAACTGATGATACAGTATACCTAGTCTTGAAGTAGAAAATTGTTTTTGTATTTTATTGATGAAAAGCAATTAAATCTTTTTAATGAACGATCACTTGAGCTGCGTTTTCTAACATTTGTAAGAAGTCGTCGTATAAAAAAATGTTGGTAATTAACTGGAGTTGTTTAGTTGAGGTGAGATTGTCGTTCTGTACCATCAATTCACAGACGACTTGAATGCAGTTTCCCATCGACATGAATTTTGTTTTATTTGAGAACGTTTCAGTCGTAAAAGCGGGAAAAGCATCAGCAGCATCCTGTTAAATATCGATAACAAACAGGTGATTGTAATTACTCGACAGACGTTCTTTTAGGACTAGCCGGAAACTGAGAAAATCACACTTATTTTTTTAATACCATCGTTAAAACCAACCTTAAAGTTCATGGTTAAGTCCTTTTACTGACCCATTTTTACTTTCACGTATCGAAAAGAAATAATTATCTTTATTTATTAATCAAGCGATAATAAAAATTATTTTGTTTGAGAGGAAAACTGTGTCTCATTAATACAACTTGGGTTCATGTGTATGCAACCAATCATACAGAACCATGAGATGACCCATGGTTAAACTAATGTTGCTAAATTATGAAAAAAGAATTTAAGGAGGTACAAAATATTGTTTAAAAATATATAATTTTACCAAATAAGTAAATGGACAATTTTACCAAATTGTAAGATGCGATTTTGTTATACGAATTATTGCATGTCGTTATATCCGGATTTAACAGTACGTTATATAAAAGAACTGGTCGTTACAACTGCTACCAACGTTACATTTACGAATTACGCTGTTATATAACCGACATTGTAGTAGGTACATAGCTCTTCCTGGATGTGTATGCTATTATTAATTTTTTAATTTGTGGTCTTCAACAAACTTTATTAACAATATATTATCAGTTATTTGAAAATATTATATGAAATCTTATAATTATCTTTCTCGATTTAATTTTTAATTGGTAGGTACTTGAGGTAGGTACTCCAGAACCGGTAGTTTACGTTTAATAAGATCTCGAATCTAAATTTTCACTACTACAATAATTATTATATAACAAACGAGTTAAATAATTAAGGTACATTCCAGCAAGAAGCTAATTAATCCGATCCTTACTTGTACATTGGTAGGCACTTAATTTATTTGGAACGAGAATATGGGGGCTCTCTCGGTACCGATGTGGAATCACAACTTTTCTACTTCAAATTAATAAAATTAAATGATATAAATCAGAAGTCACGTTTCTCTTTCAAATTAAATATAATTGTAAGTTACGAGACGTTACAGCATCCAGGAAACGCAACTACAGAGAAATTCAATCGAGAAAAATAGGAAAAGAAAAATATATCTAATCTACATAAACAATTTTTAAAAAAAAAACTGTTAAAGAATTCAAATCTTCATATTCGGTTATAACGAACTTGAGGAACTGTACGTTAATTCAAAAGTTATTTTTTATTATCTTATCACTTTGGCTATTTTCTTATTGAAAATGTTCGTAATAATTCGAGTCAGGTTCTTATGGGCAGAAAATTTGACAGGAATACTGGAAAATTCATGAAAAACTAAAAGTGCATTTTCCATAAGAATTTTTGTATGAATTCAAAACCATAAATCACGATTTGAATAATAGATATGAGTAAATGTAAAATATTTTTAAGAATTTAGTTTTGTTTATGTTTATGAAACTAAAATAAATTGCGCAACGTTTTTCGCCCGTCAATTTCGGTCATCATCAGGCTGAACAAAGATAATAACCTCAAGTGTTGTTGGTTATTGATGACGAGATTAACTATTATTGATTGTAGAATTATTTTATATTGCAAAAATTGAAACAGTAAACTGTACTTACGTCGTTAGAACGGTAACAAGATTATGATTATGATCTATTAACGATTTCCTAATTGCAGTTATATTTTTTAATCGATAATTAATTATTTATCAGACGGCACCGTCGTTATTGTTACCGGAATATAACGGTTGCAGTTTAACGTGTTAACACAATCTTAAAACAATTTCTTACACACTTCAATTCCGTTTCTTCGGGCAAACAGAAGTAAAAAAATATTAAAAATTAAAGTACTTAGTACTTTAGTAACTCGACTACTGGCAGACACTAGTCATTACGATAATAGTAAATATTTGTCGACCCCTGGTAACAGTTAAAATAAAATAAAAATTCATGCAACTTACATTTGGAAGCAGATTGGTTTGGTGGTGGTCTCCCTCAGTTTGTCCAGATCAGGTGGTGATTTCCTGGCATTGACCGGTCTCCTGTCGGGCATCCTGACCCTCATACTGTGGTTGATTCTCATCTGTCTTGGTTGTAATGGGGGTGGAACGTCCCGACTGAGATTCTCCGCAAAAGACGCCCTCTGGCCCTTATTCTCGTTCGAGAATGACGCAGAAGACTTCTTCAATTCTTCCAGTTTATTATCGTTGTTCGTGGCATAATGGGACCTCAAGGGTTCGACCCTGTACTGTTCCGACGTAAGACCAGAAGGGATTTTTTGACTTGTAGCTATGTTACCGTTCAGGGTCAGTTTTTGGGCGCACGGATACCTCACACTCGACCTTTCGTAAGCCCTTTTCAAAATAGGAAAGTCGCCATTGTTGTTAAACGATTCTTCGACACCGTTTTCTTTACTGAGTCGATTCGTGTTTTGAGATCTCTGATAATGAGCGTCGTATGGTCCAAAACTATGCCTCGACATGGGTTTCGCCCTCCCTTCCATGATCTTCTTGGTCTCAGCATCGAAATCTTTCAGTCTTCTGCTGTTACTTGTAGTTTTTTGAACTTGTGGCTCCGCTGCTTGTCTTATCTTGTTGCTATGGTTTTCGTCGTGCCATTCGTTTACTTCTTGGTGTTGTAATTCGGGTGGTGGGGGTGGAAACGGTTCGTCGTTGTTGACTACCTCGTCCTCGTTAACGTTAGGAGGCGATGGGGGTGGCAGATCGGGACTTGGAAGTCTTCTATCAAACAAGTCCGGAAAAGTAGTCCTGAGATTTGGGTTCTTCGGTGGTCGCTCAGGAGGTTGCTGAGGAACCCAGTCGTCTACTGATATCGCAGGACCAACGATCATGGGACCCAACAAGTCGGTTGATAAACTGCTACACGAATTGCTGTGTTGGTGTTTCGTTATCAGTTTCTGTTCTTGTTTGGCTTCTCGAGGCGACGATAAGCTACTTCGTCTTGAATTTGTACCGGAAGCGTAGTCGGAAGCGCAGGAAGCTCTTCTGGAAGGTGACTGAAGGTTGACTGTGGGAGGTGGTTGCGGCACTGGGGCTAACGTGGGCTGGGAGTGAGCCAGTTGAGGCTCCGATCTCCAAATGTTCGTCGCTTTCGTCGAACTGCTGCTCGAATGGTGTCTTTCGTAGAAGGATAAGAGAGCTTTCTTCTGGATGGCTTTCAACGTGGGATCAGGAACTTTGTGTCGCTTGTTGGGGTCTAAATAAGAGTACTTCTGTTGCTTTTCTAGTTCACTAATCTTTTCTGCGACCGATGGCGCTGATATTGACGAAAGCCTGAAACAAAATCAGAAAGAATTAGTAAACCTTCTTCACCCATAGCTCTAGGATGTAATAAGTATTACCTTTGATTGTACTCTTGTTGTTTCTCTGATGGTTTCATGGTGTACGTGTTGACAGGAAAAAGTTTGAGTTTGTTGGCGTTGTTGATACGTTTCTCCCTTTCAGTCCAATTCTCTTGGCTGTCGCTGCCGATATAGAGAACACTTTCAGAGTTGTGCTTCTGGGGGGTTTTCACCCTCGCACTGTGTGCTATGAGTTGCCTGGACGTGGACGGATTGATTGAACTGGCCGAATGTGTGCACGTGCTACTGGCTATCGACACGTCACTGATCGATCCGTGCCATTTTAACGTTTCACTAGAGGAACCACTGCTTGACCCGGTAGTTACGACACTGTCCCGTCCCTCCCGTTTCGAGGACCCAGTGTCCTGTTCCGACACTTCGTCCCAACTACCAGCCGATTGAGCACGAGCTGTTACAGCTTGCGAGTCCCGCCTGAGTCTATCAATAAAAGGAGTCGACGTGGAATCGCTGCTGGACACGTAACTGTGATACCCTTCCGATTGCGCGTAAGAGGGTTGTTTCTGGTGCTGAGGAGCAAAGGGCTCGTCGTAGGTTTTCGAATACTCCTCCAGTTCCGCTTGTGTCAGGTGAGAGTGGGGTCCTTTGGAATCTTCGTTGTAGAAGTTTTCTATGGATGGATCTTGATAGGACCTGGCGTACTGCTCCAGATCGGCCTGGGTGAGTTGGGGCTTGCAAAATTCACGCTCGGGAGGGGATGGCACTGAATATTCCATGTCCCCGAAGGGCTTACCGTCGCGATCTACGCGAGGAAGGTACATGTGGTCGTTGATTTTGTTTAAACGCGACTCGTAAGACTCCGGAGGAATCTTCTCACATCTTTCCATCACAGTTTTTAGTTTCTGGAAAAAATCATTTGATCTTCAGGCAATTGCAATAAATATTGTTTTTGTTTATTTGTTTTCTTATTTTGTTCTGATTATCATTATTGCGAATCCGCAAAACAGAACAACGACACATGCAACTCGCCTGTCTTAACCAGAGCAAGTGACCACACGTTGCACGCAAATGTAAACACATATGAATGTACATGTAAAATATTGGTTAACACGAACCAGCACTTTGTTAACATATGGAAAGTGCAATTGTCGATGCGTACCGACTTGTGTGATTTCACACATTCGAGTCAACAGTCTGTTAAACAACGAGGACTCTTACGATCCGTTCGCGTAAACAAAAACCTTAATGCAATACACTTTTACGTAATTGTTTTGAACAATTTGATAAACAGACATTGTTACTAAATACGGTTATAAAAATGGAATTAAAAAACAAATGTTTTTATCTTTAACCCTTCTTGGTTATTCTGTCTGGTTTCCAAAGTGTATAAGTATATATTTAGCATTTTATAACACGATTAATAGCGATAAATAATTAGGAATTAACTACTTGGTTTTAATTTCACACTTCTTTGTTATAAATACGATTTTTGTCTGGGTATATTAAAGACCGACTAAACCAGAAATGAAATACTTGGTAATTCACCAAGTGAACTGATAACAGACTGATAAGCAGTGCAAACAGTGTTAACAGTGACATAAAGTGTAGGAATTGACAATTCGCAATGCAAATCTACAAATATTCTAATTTATCTATATCATTAAATTGCAGTGAAAACAAATTGATATTATGCAATATCTACGTACAAGTAGTAAGATTATTTTTACCTGTTGCATCGCTGTGTGCTGTCTCTTCATGTAAGGTCTCGTATACGTGACTACCTTCTCTTTGGGGTAGTTGGTGTGATCGGTCCAAGACTTAGAGCGGTGAGATCCGCCACCGGGTGGCATTCGTAAGGCTTGAGGTGTGTCAGCAGCCGCTGGTACCGGCCAAGAGGGATACTTTTCGTGTCCAGGACCGTATTTGACTGATTTGAGGGTCGAGGAGTCTCGTACCGGAGGAGCAGGTGGAGGAGAATCATCGTTACGAGTCGGGGCCGTGGTTGACACCGGGTCAAAGTTCAGACCTAGAAATAATAATTACAAAAATTATACTTTCCTACTACAATGTTAGTACAAAACATGTTAAGAATACGTGACTGGTATCAAAGAAAGAGAATTTGGGATTTACACCATACTTGCGTGACTTAAATATCACGACCCGGTCGGAGGGATGTTGCAAGTTGTTCATAGAGGGTGGCCAGTCTTGCAATTTGCGACGACTGGTTTCAAAAAAGGTCAGACTGGCGCTTTCGGCCACTTACTATGAAGAAAAGTATACCACCTCGCTGCGATGTGGTCATTGCGTTTAGACCATTGCGACTTAATCGCAAGCATCACCATAACTCACGGCGCTTAGGTCATTGCTACCAAATTTCAAGCGTGTCCTTAGCATAATGCACTACATCGATACGAACTGGTTGTAGCATTTAGGTCACTGCGAGTGAGTTGCAAGTCGCTATGGTTAAATCGCAAGTCGCTGTAATTAAATCGCAAGTCGCTGTGACTAAGTTCCAGTCTTAAAATCAGCCTCATCCCCCACAGTGCTGCGATCTGATCATTACGTTTAGGTCACTGCGACTGAGTTACAAGAGACTATGATTAAATCGCAAGTCGCTGTGACTGAATTCCAGTCTTAAAATCAGCCTCATCCCCCACAGTGCTGCGATCTGATCATTACGTTTAGGTCACTGCGACTGAGTTACAAGAGACTATGATTAAATCGCAAGTCGCTGTGACTGAATTCCAGTCTTAAAATCAGCCTCATCCCCCACAGTGCTGCGATCTGATCATTACGTTTAGGTCACTGCGACTGAGTTACAAGAGACTATGATTAAATCGCAAGTCGCTGTGACTGAATTCCAGTCTTAAAATCAGCCTCATCCCCCACAGTGCTGCGATCTGATCATTACGTTTAGGTCACTGCGACTGAGTTACAAGAGACTATGATTAAATCGCAAGTCGCTGTGACTGAATTCCAGTCTTAAAATCAGCCTCATCCCCCACAGTGCTGCGATCTGATCATTACGTTTAGGTCACTGCGACTGAGTTACAAGAGACTATGATTAAATCGCAAGTCGCTGTTACTAAATTCCAGTCTTAAAATCAGCCTCATCCCCCACAGTGCTGCGATCTGATCATTACGTTTAGGTCACTGCGACTGAGTTACAAGAGACTATGATTAAATCGCCAGTCGCTGTTACTAAATTCCAGTCTTAAAATCAGCCTCATCCCCCACAGTGCTGCGATCTGATCATTACGTTTAGGTCACTGCGACTGAGTTGCAACTCGCTATGATTAAATCGCAAGTCGCTGTAATTAAATCGCAAGTCGCTGTGACTAAGTTCCAGTCTTAAAATCAGCCTCATCCCCCACAGTGCTGCGATCTGATCATTACGTTTAGGTCACTGCGACTGAGTTACAAGAGACTATGATTAAATCGCAAGTCGCTGTGACTAAATTCCAGTCTTAAAATCAGCCTCATCTCCCACAGTGCTGCGATCTGATCATTACGTTTAGGTCACTGCGACTGGAATGCAAGTCGCTATGATTAAATCGCAAGTCGCTGTTACTAAATTCCAGTCTTAAAATCAGCCTCATCCCCCACAGTGCTGCGATCTGATCATTACGTTTAGGTCACTGCGACTGAGTTGCAACTCGCTATGATTAAATCGCAAGTCGCTGTAATTAAATCGCAAGTCGCTGTGACTAAGTTCCAGTCTTAAAATCAGCCTCATCCCCCACAGTGCTGCGATCTGATCATTACGTTTAGGTCACTGCGACTGAGTTGCAACTCGCTATGATTAAATCGCAAGTCGCTGTAATTAAATCGCAAGTCGCTGTGACTAAGTTCCAGTCTTAAAATCAGCCTCATCCCCCACAGTGCTGCGATCTGATCATTACGTTTAGGTCACTGCGACTGAGTTGCAACTCGCTATGATTAAATCGCAAGTCGCTGTAATTAAATCGCAAGTCGCTGTGACTAAGTTCCAGTCTTAAAATCAGCCTCATCCCCCACAGTGCTGCGATCTGATCATTACGTTTAGGTCACTGCGACTGAGTTACAAGAGACTATGATTAAATCGCAAGTCGCTGTGACTAAATTCCAGTCTTAAAATCAGCCTCATCTCCCACAGTGCTGCGATCTGATCATTACGTTTAGGTCACTGCGACTGGAATGCAAGTCGCTATGATTAAATCGCAAGTCGCTGTGACTGAATTCTAGTCTTAAAATCAGCCTCATCCCCCACAGTGCTGCGAACTGATCATTACGTTTCGGTCACTGCGACTGGAATGCAAGTCGCTATGATTAAATCGCAAGTCGCTGTGATTAAATCGCAAGTCGCTGTTACTAAATTCCAGTCTTGAACTCAGCCTAACACACCACATCGCTACGACCTGATCATTGCGTTAAGTTCACGACGACTAAATCGCAAGTACCTACATCGCAGCGACTTGGTCATGGCGACTAAATTGTAACCATGATGGATCCTAGGTCTAATCGCAGTGACAAAAAAATCGATTTTGATGGTTGGTTGAACAGATTACGTGCATCGCCACTGTATGTTATTAATCTTGGATCATTATTCTACACGAAAACTTTCTTTACTTCTACATCAACTGACTTTCCATTGTACCCTCTAATGCTATTATTGTAAGACCTTTTCGTCATCAATGCCTGTTGTTTGGCTGTATCATCATAAGTCCTTTCAAGTAAGAAAATAAATCTCTCTGGAAGTGTAACAGAATACGTGAACTAGATGCTATCGAAAGGATTAGGCTGACATCTCACATACACCAACCAACCTAATTGTTGTTTGTTGGGGTTTTACAACTCTAACGTGTTGTTACATTTACTCCCATACCCACCTCTAGGTTATATAGTCTGACGAACGTGTAATGGATCGTATTTATATATTAAGTAAATCCTGGTTCAAGTAGGTGGCCATTTAGATTGTATACTGGAATCAAATAAATCTTTTCCAGCTGCTATTTCCTGATTACTTGAGATTTATTCGTTTTATACACCACGCCACTCCTCCCCATTAAAAACACCATACTCGTTTAACTTAAGAGCACACGTATGACAAAACGAAAAAGAATACGGAAACAGTAATCGTTTCAAAATAATACCTTAAAGACACAAAGGTGTGATTTAATTTTACTATCCTAATGTAACGTTTGCGAAATGCCATTTACAAATGATATCAGCAATTCAGCTTTCGTCACCCAAGAAGTAACGCTAATTAATCTTCTTGCAATAATGACTCAAATAAACCCATATAAAGTAAATGTGTGGCACAGATGATTACCACAAGAAAACCTTGTGGTTTCCTATTAATTTCTCACACTGGTTGTAATTTTTGAAGAGTCGAAGGCTTTCTTGTTCAAGTTATGATGGAATTGGGAAATTAAAAACAGATAATCGGTAATAAAAATGGAGATTCGAATAACTTTTCTAACCCTTATCTGTTCTTAAAGGTACATTTTCAACATCCCCACAGTTCTAACTGATTACCATAATGGTCTTGTGTACGTGGCATACAACAAAACTAAGTAACTATGGTTGCTATTGCTACAGACATATAGGAAGGTACACCGTTGCCCATACCCATATAGTACCTATCTATGGATGGATAGATAATACATGTACATGTATAGTACGTACGGTACGTAAGGTACATACCCGATTGGTTCTGGAGATAAGTGTAGATAGATGGTGAGTGACCTTTGCTTTCTCGATCTGCTTGGAGGTTGGGAGTTGACCGTGAAGGCATCATTGTACCATCGGACGAGGAAGAGCTAATGGCCGGTAATCGCGCCACCTCTCTGGGTGGGTTGGCTCCATTAGTTGTCCTTCTCAAACTAAAAACACAAAATACAAAAAAATTATTATCTAATTAACGACTACAAAATTTTGGTCAAAGAAAAGTAATCAATACAAAGATTTTGACTATTGACTATTTCTAAAAATTAGAAGACCTCCTACCATGAGAAGTACCTTTTTAGAATAGCCTACTTTTCTAAATCCGGTCCTGGTTGCACGCATATTTCAAAAAAATCGTGCCAATCGTGAAATGGCAAAACAAAGCATTCCGGACTCCGGAGGTTGTTACTTTTATGGTCGCCATAAAACAAAACGAGTCATAAATTAAATAATTTTTAATCTACCGCAGTTAAAAGGGGGTAATAATTACGACAAGATTTTTAAGCCTAACGAAGAAACATTCGTTTAAAGCGTTTCAAAAGGGCTGGTTTTATCTGAAAGGCTATTAATTCCAAGTACCTTTATCCGGCTCATTTCCTCATATAATTCATCACCTGGTTGAGTTGGTTTGCATCTGCCGAGTGCCGACCATCGGTAATGGACTTTACTTGTAAAATCATCCCGATACTGTTACACAAACCTACATTTTTAACAATGACCGCCTCTTGCCCGTTTTGTAACCTGTTATGGTAGATGACAGATCGACAAGAAGGCAAGCAACCAGTTCATTCATTTTACTCACAAGACCTGCTCCGTGCTCCCGCCCACTCCCCTTTTAACCATTTAACCAAAACCAGATGGACGACCGCAAGAAACAGCATCATCCATCCACGGACCATCACCGCACCGTTGCCGGTCTCTTCTTCTTCTTCTTCTTTGTTTCGTACCTATGGTTCGCCGATATTGGGGTTAATACACTTTGGAGCGTCAAAAGCCAAAAGTAACTTGCAATTTATTTCTTTAAGTATTTACATCAACATTTTCACCTAATTCTCACGGAAGCCGTTGTTAAATAAACCATTTCGTTGTTAGTGCCATACCCACTCGAATTCTCTTCTATTTATATGAACTAGTTACCTACGTCTCGTACCTACCAATGGAAAAAAAACTAATTAGAACTCAGTATGTTCTTCTCGAAATATCGAGCCATCACTAATGTTCCATTTGGTTTTCAATTGTACCATTCATAGAACGCATTAGTATCTACTACAAGAAATAGAATTCGTACTAACACCATTATCGTGTCCAAAATTCACATATGTTGTGGTTCACTAAATTTATGCTGCCGATCAATCAATGGATCTTAGATATCTATTAGTTTCTCTTGTCTTCGAGGGAATTTTTACTGACGACCCTCCTAAGGTTCTTTATTTTATTCATAAATCCTTAAGGCGTGGATGAGATTAAATGTATCGTTACCAGATAGTTAGAGGAGACTAGGAAGAGATTGGTCGTGGTCATTTTCTTGTCGATCCTATCGAACTGGACGAAAGGGGAATAATAGTTTGGAACCCAAAGGGCAAACGTTACATTATTGTCATCAGTCAGAAACTATTGTAGGAGCCTCCTCATCGTATTACAATTTCCTGGAATCCAGATGAATACCCTCGTAGGCTTTTCACTTACTTGACAATGCACAATACTAATACCAGAAGGCAGTAATAGTCGCTTCAAGCAACCACATGGTTTATCATATCTCGTTCGACTTCCGGCACAGAAACAGAGTTAAAATCTCATTGGGGTGCCTTTGGATAAACATCCACTTGTATGGTTGACTATACTGATGATGACATAATAATTATTGTTCATTTTTTCCTGTTTCAATTAAGAAATTATCACCATCTGTTTCATGGTAATTCAGCAATAAGTTGATGGGTATCCGTTGGACACTTAAAATCGTGTGAAATGGGACGTACTTACATGTACACTTATAAATCTAATGCGATTCCACTTACTACTTTATTAATCCTTCGTGTATGATTGTAAAATGGATGGAAGTTCAAGTAGAACCCCGAAGCCATAATTCCAGTATCGCAACTTGCAACAACAAAATAATCAGTATCTTATTATTCTCACGTAAACAAGTAAGAATGGAAGAGTGTTGTACCGAATCAAAACATAACGGGTTTTGTCACAATCATCACCTTGCAACCAACAAACGGTAGATGGTAATCCTGCGATGGTATCAAGCACTACGTACGCAGTGTATCGTTGTTACCCATAAATATTTCAAGTTTGAAGCACTATTTATATTTATTGCACAATTGGCACTGCTTTAGTTTATGGAGATACCCATGAATGTTTATAAAATGAACCCAATGAGACGTAATGTATCGGTAATGGTTCGGAACCAATGCGTTATGGTTAACAATGCGGAAGATCGTTATTACCTGTCGGCTACTTCTTTCTGTCTTTACCTGAGGAGACATGTAGGATATGAGTTACCATTATTTCAAATGAGGCGTTCATTCACCAACGTCGACGTTCTGCTGGGTAATTAGTTACAACAATTTCAAATGTATCAAAAGTACCAAGTCGTTATGAGTTCCTTATGGGCGTTGGGGCGTCAAAAAAGGGTGACAAAACAAGGCCTGTAATGAACATAATTGACACTGGACTTGCCCATCATTCACGTAGGTATAGATCTTGAGTCAAATATTGTTTTCTGTTATACCAATTTTTTCATTTTAGGTTATCAGAATGAAGATTATAGAAATAATCAAGAAATATTTTTTTTTAATGTTTATTGGTATAAGAATCGAACAGATTTTAGTCCAGGAAATACCAATTTTTGTCTAGCACTGAAATTTGACAGTAAAACATAAATCAGTGCAGGTTCTTTTTTTTTAAGCATCAAAAACTATAAAAAGATGACACTTTTATTGTTTTTTCATTATATTTCGGAAAATAGTGAGTAGAAAACTTCTAGACAATAGTATGATTTTCACGAAAGTTCAATTGGATGATTTTTCACTGAGAAATATTGCAAAAACTATAAAAAAGATCAATTTTTAAAAAGTCATATCTCATCTAATTTAACATATTAAGAAAAACTATTCTTGAAAATTATAGCTAATGTTATGCTCTTTTAAAAAAGTCCCGAAGGAAACCCTTAGCGTTAGTTGTTTTTGCAAAATGTCTAATATTAAGAATTTAGAGCATTATTTCCTTTATGTCACAGAATTAACAGAAATAATCTAATCTTAATTATCCAAGTGGTTTCTGAAAGAAGAGTCTATAGACTTCAATTTCTCTAGCTCAATTTTTTAGTAGAGCTTTTAAAAATGCTCTAGAGCTAAGCGCAAAATGGATAAACTCGTGGCGAGAGTCGAACGAACTAACAGCCACTCAGTTCGGTTCCAGCCACGAGTTGATCGGATTTGCGCTTAGTTCTGGAGCATTTTCAGGGAATTTCAGCAACTCTATTAAAAAAATTGACTTAGGGGAATTAAAGCTCTCAATTTCTACTTTCAGAAACCTTTCGCAAAATTAAAATTGGATTATCTCTGTAATAACAGTGACGCAAACAAAATAACGTTTCACGTACGTACAAAGCTGTGCTCCAGATCTTTAGTCAAATATTTTTATCTATAAGGCTATGGGACACAGGTACATGTTGGACCAACTAATTGTAATAAGAGTATGGAAAAATGTCCAAAAAATTTTGGAAAAAAAAAATTTTTTCCGTTGTTTTGTTGGAAAGACGAGAGGTCAAATCAAAAAAAAAAGAAACAGGAAAGACGTCTTTTGCTTCAAAAATTATTAAAAAGAAGGCCTTAAGGATTTGGAGGAAAGAGAAACTTCAGGTCTTAGAGCGAGTGTTCGCAGTCGAGAGGAAGGATGGATAATAGAGGAGAGACGAGCTAGGCGGTGGAAATTTGACTTCAAGATTTTGTCGACGAAATATGTAAAGTGCATATGTGTATATCACACAATGACGTTATAAAAATATTGTCGGTTGTCCATAATGTAGGTAACCAATATTTTTTTATTACATCAAGGAGCCTCCCCTCATTACAAAAAATCCTGATTACGGGCCTGATTCGGGACAACTTGTACATTCCTTTTGAAAACATACATCCATGTATACTTAGCAATGTATATTTATTTAAATCGAGATAGATGAGGTCAGGCTATATTCCTTGCCAGATGATTAATATTAATGCTATCCCACGTGGTAATCCTGACGTGTAGGCTACTGTTTCAGTGTTAGTTGTTTGGCTCCTAACATAACTTTCCCTTATTCCAGGCAACAAGATACCTACATACTTGACTTGTGCATTATTCATAATGAATACGATGACCTTTGTTGCCACTGTCTGCTACACACTTTTTATATTGTTTATGTAAAATATACACGCGTATTGTATACAGAGTGTCGGGTTTCATTGTGATTACATACGAATCTCAATTCTATTCGTGGGCTAAGTACGCTGAGTTTATTCCAGGTTAAATGAACAAGGATAGTAGGTACTTGAATGATTCTGAAAAGCCATGAATAATGGTAAATATTCGACTACTTTATAAAACATCTGTACCATATTCCATGAAAATTTGGAAAATTGTGTATTTTATACCAAAAAGTTTAATTGTATCATTAGTAGGTACCTAAGTATACGTATGGTTCAAGTTTCCTAAAAGCTCAGGAAAGCTTCTGCCTTTTTTTAAATAGGAGAAACAGTGCAACGTACTAAATACACCCTTAAAAGTCATTAGTGCTGGTAATTTCAGTTTAGAATTAATTTCAAGAAAATCACCCTTTTGAATGCCAAAAGAGTCAGTCGAATCGACAGGTAGTCACGTAATATTTTCTCACCAGTACAAAGGGTTGAAGACCGAAATTTGCAAATAAACTTTACGCCTCGGGGATTCAAAAAAAAAAACAAACAAAAAAAAAAAATAAAAATAAACATTTATACGTTTTTAGATGAAATGTCTGTCTGTGTATCTACCATGAAATTCTCACGGTGCCGCACTCGGATGAAGAATAAAAATGTAAAAAGCCGCAACAAAACAAATTTCGTTCCCAATGTTACGTTCGAAGCTTTTTAACCTTGAAGGTGTCACGGCATTGTCGGAGATGAAAAAGAAATGTGTACGCAATTGAGTTCTTTTAATACTCATTGGTCTTGTTTTTATTTTTCCGACGACTGTCTTCATTCAAAGTGCTGCTGTTATTGGTTGCAAGATGCAACATAATGGAGTGACGTTAATGCAAGCCACGTTCATTTTTTTCTCCGTTCCGTTTGAGACAAAGGGACAAAAAACGGTGCATTAGTCTGCAACTGTGAAAAATTTGTGGTTGAGGGAAATAAAGCTCAACTGTTTGCATTTTGTTCAAAAAATTGCATTTGTTCAATAAAAAAAAGTCGTACCGATTATTCGAATCTCTTTTTTGTAAGTACCTATCTAATAATCTTCGACTTTGCAATCAGAAATTGTCGACAAATTTTATGCATTGTTATTAATATATCGTGTCAAATTGTAACAATTTAATTTTTATGACATTACAATAGAAAAGTTGGAAGTTACATCATGTAATTTAATGACACGATCACGAAAACCAAATAAAAATAATTGTTATAGAAACTATTTCCGTCAATCAAGAAACAATGTTTATTGATATGACAATCGAACAGATTTTAGTCCAGGAAATATCAATTTTTGTTGAGCACTAAAATTTAACAGTAAAACAATTACAAAAACTAAGTCCGGGTTCTTTTTTATTTATTCATCAAAAAGTATAAAAAGATGACAATTTTATGGTTTTTCATTATATTTCGTAAAATAGTTAGTTAAAAAATTATAAATTATTGGAGAAACTCTTAAAAAAGATCCATTTTTTAAAGTCGAATCTCGGATAATTTAATATATTAGGAAAAAATATTCTGGAAAATTATAGCTAATGATGTGCACTTTTAAACAAGTCCCGAAGGAAACCCTTAGCGTTAATTCATTTTGCATAATGTCTAATATTAAGAATTTAGAGCATTATTTCCTTTATGTCACAGAATTAACAGAAATAATCTAATTTTAATTATCCAAGTGGTTTCTGAAAGTAGAGTCTATAGACTTCAATATCTCTAGCTCAGTTTTTTAGTAGAGCTTTTAAAAATGCTCCAGAGCTAAGCGCAAAATGGGTCAACTCGTGGTAAGAGTCGAACGAACTAACAGCCACTCAGTTCGGTTCTTGCCACGAGTTGATCGAACTTGCGCTTAGTTCTGGAGCATTTTTAGCGAATTTTAGCAACTCTATTAAAAAAATTGACTTAGGGGAATTAAAGCTCTCAATCTCTGCTTTCAGAAACCGTTCGCAAAATTAAAATTGGATTATCTCTGTAATAACAGTGATACAAACAAAATAAATCCCTAAAATCTTAATATTCCAATTATGCAAAAACTACTTCATTGTCATTTCTAAGTATTGTAAATTATCTGGGATATCAATTTTAAGAAAAAGATCTTTTTCCAACTTCTCCTGGTGAAAAATTGTCCAATCAAACCTTTGAAAGAACGATTTTATGATTGTCTAGTTACTATTAAGGCAACAGGGTTCCCAAATAAAAAAAATCCAACATTTTCCTTCTGCATATGTAGATACACCCTGTATGTACTTTTTGTGACCACCCTTTATATACATCTTCAATTGCTTTATGGTCTCCACTAGCAACTGTTCCAAAAATAATTGCATAGAATTTTAGTGAAAATTCCACCTATTTTTAAAGTCTAAATAAACATTCGAACATGTTATTTTTTTTTATTTGACACAAATTACCCTGTTGTTTAATGGTCGTTGTATAACTGACGGTGTAACACGGGATCGTACCTTCGAACATACCTAATCCGATATCGTCTTTCCTCTGGCATTAAACTGACGTGAAAGTAAATAAATTTCCACGTATCTTATTTCACTTTCCTGCCTTCTTTGCCAGAGTACAAAATAAATTCGTGCCGTTCTTGCAAGTGTATCTTGCACGAGGATCTAGGGGGTAACGAGGGGGTACATTAGTCGTGGACCTCGTGTCCCTGGCCGTGGCTGGTCACAGAACGTAAAGTGCACATCTACCTAATTACTTTCTTTATCATTTGCACTCGTCGCCTTTTTTGTTATTATTTAAGCTACCCTGACTCCTCCATAGATAGATAGACATTATCCCTGAGGCTGGACGGCGGAATAGGTACGAGACGTGCGATGCGATTTCCGTTCAGATAAATGTACATTTTCATGTATTTACTGAAACATTCGCTATAAATTTCGTTTTAATTATAATGTGCCTCCAGGGAAGGCACCAGTACGTTGCGATTTCCTATCTATGACCATGCCAAGGTAATTAATGATTGCGAAAACTAAATGATCGATAATACCAAATTGCTTTTACTCCTGTGGGGGTGTTAGGTCGAATATTATTGTACTGGTACTGGTACGATCGATTCGACAGTACTTACTCTTTGCTTGATAAATTGCTAAGAAGATTTCGTTCAATCACGATTTTTATAGAATCAGATTAGCCATTATCTGATGAGAGAGAAAGCTATTTATTACTTCTATCCATAGATACAACAAAGCTAATTGAACCTTTGGTATGTTAAGACGGTTCCCATAGCTGATACTTTATAAATTTTTCTTAAAATTGATGTTATTTGGATTATTTATATAGCAAACCCCTTGGAATGGATTTTTACCTATTTCCTTTCTCTGGATCCGCCCTTGGATATACTTTATGCCTCGTACACTAAGTTTCCTTCCTAGCCGACCATTGTAGTCTCCAATGAAATCAAGATATTTCTGATACACACAGTTGTATTTTAAGCCAAATGTTTATGTTTGAGTTTAATTCAAGTCCAAAGATGTCTAATCTTAACTATAACTCACAAAAAAATAAATAAATAAATCTCAACGAGGGCTATCTTCTTGTGTGATTATAAAAATACAGGAAGAAAGTGGTGAAATAAATGAAACTTTTGGAGAGCTTTTACGTCTTGTGCTTCCGGAACTTAGTGATGTTTATTGCCGAGCAAGTTTGTTTGTTTCGGTCAAAGTTGAAGCTATAGATCGTACGATTTTGTCGCAGTAAAAAATATAGAGCGGTGAAAGTTTCGTGATTTCTTTACTCGATTTCTGTTTATTGGACGAATGGAAACAAGTTCACAGAATATGTAACATAAATGTAAAGAAAATAATTTACAATTAAATCAAATAAACCGGTTTAAAATAATTATTCACCCTGTATGAGAGAGAAGAATGTTGTTGGGCATTAGTCGAGTGTGTTTGGGGAAAGTGAGAGTTGTTAACGTATTTAACGGGACATGATACATGTTTCGATTAGCGATAATTACACGAAAAGATCTTGTAATTAGATTCTAAGATGAAAAGTACAGGTCAGGACGGCGGCAATCGATAAATGAAAATAATTTACGGCGAGCAGCCATCAGACTTCGTGTGTGTTTCCTACATGTACACGTAATCGCTGAAGATCCTAATCTAACGATTATACTTTCGACCAAAGCCACGAATTTGTGTACTTATTTACTAACACTAATGAAGCAGATTGATGGCTGAACCAAAAGGATCTTTAAAAACAAAACAGAATGACCGTGAAACATTATGAAAAAGCTCCAGAAAAGTAAAATAGATGAGAAGAAGAAAATTTGATAAAAAATATATTGATTTGATGGATTCTCAATCACTGATCTAGACCGATACAAACAATAGTTGAAAACTTGTTATATTAATAGATTGTCTCACAGATTGTTCTCAATAGGCTCATATCTCTATGGACGTGATCTACTGAGAGCTATAACGTTTTGTCAACTGTTGTGGTTGTTTACCTAATAATTTCGTACTCATCAATATCATTGATTTTGTAAATATGTAGTTGTGTAGTTGGTAAGAAGGTTTTACATTAGCATTTACATTCTCCTTTCTTGTTAAATTTGTAAACATGCGATTATAGAAATCCCTCCTTAATTACAATTAGAATGTTACGACCTCAGTCGAAATGTAATCTCGAAACTCCCGCCCACTTGGCAAATTAATAATTATTGTGCCTCCCACGTCCTTATAACAGACTAAGCTACCAAGAAAGCAATTTATCAAAGTTTTGTTCTGCTACCATTTCCACTCTCTGGTTGTTTTTGGCCAGGTAATTTGGTTCTATTTGGGCAAGTTGCACGCCCACCGAATCCTACTTGTGAAATATTATTTAGAGCCACAAATCGCATAGGTAAGTAACAATTTCTAATCTCTTTGGATCCTAAGACAAAAATGTTGAAAAAGGTAATCGATCGTATTCCAGGAATTTACAGAAGGAATTGTTTGAATTGAATGGTGTTTTTATTACAGAAATTTGCCGATCTCAACATTTTATGGTTTTCTTGTTTACGTTTCTGATGTCAATGACAAACGATTATTCCATTAGCGTAAGCGGAAGAGAGTCTCGTGTTACATAAGAATGTGTTTGTATGGTGGTGCACTTTTGCTGTGTATCGTAATAGAAAATTATTGTTTCCAACTAAGCAGATACTACAACTATCGTACACCATTGTCGGTTTGATCCAGAAGCTCGTATTTTGTAAAGTACACACTTCAGCTTCTTAGAATCTGATCAAATAGGTATACGTTGCACATATTCCCACGACTTCTATATGACAAGCAATAATTTGATCTGGTCCATTTTATACTGGGTGATTTATAAAGAATGGAAAATTTCTGAACTAGAGATATAAGACACCAAAATTTACGATTGATCTCAACTTCATATAGGTATGTAGAAGGGCACAGTTGCTGTGTGACCACTGTCAGTCTTATTTTAAACTTTATGAAGTTTTATGATAGTTTAGGTCATAAATAGTATCTATGATTTTTACAGAAAATTTATGACCGGATTTAATATGTAGTTGATTGTAATTGTGGATACACAGGGTGGATAGACTATTAGAAGTACATATAAGTATGAAAAACTAAGGGTAAGAAAATTTTGAAAAAAATTACGCTGCAATTAAAGCATATAAACTACAAAATTGAAAATATTTTCAAAATTGTAGAACATACGCCTTAATTACTACGTGGCTTTTTTCAAAAATTTTCTAGCCTGAGTGTTCGTCATCCACCATGGCTCACCCTGTATGGCTAGAAAGAGGAAATGTACCATTGGCGTTTAATCTTTAGTGTCAAGACTAATGGAGCGAAATTTTTCCGATTTCAACGTAGGTGGATAAATATTTAGCAACAAATTAGCCAGATAACAGTCGAATGAATCGATAATGCCCTCTGTGGCGACGCCAGTATGGGGTCCGATGTGGTGTATATCGCACAATCAGCCCACCTTCTGTTTATGGTGCAATATAATTTCTTAATTATAAGTTAATCATTGTCCCGAGTTTTGCAACATTCGATCATAAATCATGCAGTGGAGGCGGAACGATTTTTTTAACTTGCTGATAAATACCAATAATTGCAAAATAGTTTTCTAATATTAATAACTTAATTAATTACATTACAGAATGGTTAAGCTACTATGACGAAGAATTAACTGCGTTTTAGATTTCTGTGTTAAATTATTTGTATTTTTTTGAAGTTTCAATTCACGCCCATTGATTTCTAATTGGTAATAAACCCTTTTTTCATATTAATTTTAATTTAATAGTTTTCGAACAATCTAAAGAGTGTCAGGACTGACAAGTTCATTATATCGAATGTGCGCGGAAGCTATCCATCCATTTCACACGTTTGATCACAAGTCAATTTCTCAAAGATCGATCAGATCAATAGGAAACATCGCGTTGTTTGTTAGTTTGGCCTGTTGCTCTGTGGCCGCTTGTTCTTATCTTCGTTTGCTTCCTGTTCGTTTGAAGTGAATTTTCTCTTTTTGCCTGTCACCTAACCTTTTGATGGACGGACGGTCTTACAATGTGGATCAAAAAGTGTACTACTTTTTTTTTATTTTAATTAAACTCACTTACATTGACCATGGCCAATGAGCAATTGCTGTTTCTATCAATCAAAAAATAAACCAGATGTTTGTTCAATTAAAGGAGCATGCTGAGAAAAAACGACAAGGAAAAAAAATAATAATGTGGAACTAGGTTATATGTAACTCCGAAATTAATTACTGTTTGCAAATAAAAAAATGGGAATGCATTCGATTATTCGTTTTCATGTAGAATAAAAAAAAAAGGTTCTTTTGATTTTACAAGTAATCATGTTCTTCACTGCTATTAAAGCCGAAACTTATTTTAATTGCCTTTACGTATCTCTAAACGACGTATATCCAATTAAAATTTATCGGTGAGGATGTTTTTAGTATCTATTAATTAAAATACACGGTAGCACCGGCGATAATGGCGTTTAATGCTAGAATATCTATACGTCTCTCCTGCCGGAAGAAGCTTTCAGCACAACCATTCGCTGAATTTCTTCTACATATATAAAACGTTAGCAAATATTCATCAATATAATTAATAAACAACCACTGCTAGAAGATAACAATTTCGATTTTATTGATGGTTCTCATCAGCGCGCCATAGGCAAGAAAACAAACACCATCTGTGGCGCGCTGATGAGAACTAACGAGTAAAAACGTTTTGTTCCTCAATTTAACTATTTTAAGATTTCAAATTACGATGTGTGTACTCGTTAGAGGTAATGGTAATACCTAGGTACAGATTGTAGGTAACGTATGGTGAAACAACAAATAAAAATGAATCATACGTTTTATGAAGATTGACGTTTATAAAGTTAATGTATATTGTAACGGTTATAAAGATTACACTAATTGTGGCATTTAACCAGTGACCGTTAAGTTGACGACAGATTGGCAGTTGGGCAATTACAAAGTTCCTTTATTAAATCGTATCATCAAGAAATCAAGGAATTATGTCTGCAGCTAATCATCAGTGGATGCTCTCGATTCATTCTTAAAAACAATTTATTGTAAGACCTTTTTGAAAGCAATTATTTGCCCTCAAAGCCTTAACTTTATTTGATAATTTCTCTGCCATATCACACTATAATTTTTAGGAACTTGTATATAATGAACAATATTATATTGGTCATCATAATACGTATCTATACTTGATGGTATTTATTCTATGGAGAATATGGACGTGGTATTGGGTAATACATCAATTCATCACAGTTTAACCTGAGGCTTCTGAAGTTGTCATCGACGGATGCAGGTAGCAACTGTGGAAGAGGTGAAGGAATTCAAGTCTATTAGTAAGAACAATGGCCTTTCATTAATCAAACCCCACTGAGAACCTTTACGGAAGTACACGATTAGAAAGATTAGCATAAGACGTATGCACTTATTGTACAAGAAATACGATCAAAGGAACAGTAAAATTATTGCAAAAGAACTTTATCAAAATGTATACGTACAGTATTTTTTTCTAGATTATTTTTTATTTATTAAAATTGCCAAAAAATAATATTATAGAAATTACAAACAGGTTTCAAAGAACTAATACAAAAAGGAATTATAATTTTTGAGTGGTCACACTATTTCGATTTACAAACTTTTATGCACATTTCATTTTGTTTTGCAATTTTTGTTACATAGTTGTACCATATATCAAAGACAATTGTCTTAAAGTTGTGATTAAGCAAATTTCCTGCAAGCCTACAAAGGTATTCGATTAAATGGCATGTACTTCTAATGTACAATTGCGAAATGGGATTGCGTTGAAAGGAAAACTCGACGACTGCAAGACCGATTAGTTGTGGGAAATTTCACTTACACGAACTCACAATCATCAGAACATATATACATTTATATTAATGTAGGGTGCTAGTTACAATATCAGCACTGGTGAAGGTCTAAACAGTCCAAAATAGGTGTTGTGGTGGTTGGCTTAAAGAAAATTTCCAAAAATGGTCACCCCAAACTGACGACTTTTATTTTTTTGATGCATAAACACGTTACATAAGAAGTTTCAAAACAATTACAGACCATGTCGGTTGTTCTGAAAGCTGGACCAATTAGTCACTGACCTCCAACGAGATTCAAACTTGGTCTTTATGAGCACGACTGCGCGACATAAAATACGGACGAGTGCAAGTTAAAAAAAATGCAAAAAAAATTCGCAAGGGTACGCAGTGAGCATAGAGCACCGTCGAGAAACTTACAGCCCACCCACGACGTTGTCACCAGCCCATTGCCACCTTGGTGGCCCCCTTTAGACAGGGCTTGCCTGCTGGAATTCCTAAGTATTTGCTTACACGTCTACTGGCTTGCAAAGCCTCTCAAAGGCCGTGCCATGAGGTCACCGAGATATTGTTTCAAACATTTTCACGACCACTGCAAAGGCAAACTCCTGGTGCTATATGGTCTTCAGAAGCCAGAGGCGTAGAGCTCTTACTGACCATGGAACGTCACATTCTATACTTCCATTTGGATATCGCCACAAAATACGAAAAGTTTTATGTACACCATGAAAGAAAATGAGGAACAAATAATTCGTTTTGTTTTCAACGTAATCCCAATTTGGCAATTCAGGAAGCAACAGAGGGCAGTCAGTTACAGACAATAAATTTTTTAACGTTCTCAAACTCAATTTAGAAGGTTACTACGACTGATAGTTTATAAAACCAACAATGGTAAACTGTTGGTAACAGCCTGGGAAAGACCATTATCAGTTACGATTTAGAGTTGCAGTTATTGAAAAAAAAACTGATGTAAACGACGATATGACATCACGCACTTTCTCTCACAATTGAATCACTTACTTACAGTTTGGTCGATTGTTATTGAAATCCTTCTATTTTTTTTAATGTTTATACACATAAAAAAAAGCGGAAAAAGACACTTTTACTTTCATTTTTTTTTTATGTAAGGGAAGCTATAATCGTCTGATAGGTATGTATTACTTAAGCGATTGCGATTGCGATTATCTTTTTGGCATGTGCTTAGAAAGTATTTGTCTGCACTTAATGCAAAGTCAAGTAATAAATAATTGAAATAATTAATGTCTTGAGCTGCGTGCTTGTCATTAGACAAATTTAATAATTATTTTTTTTTTTATTGAAAATCCTTTCATTTAGTCGTATTAATCCAATGATTTGGACTAAAGCGAAACTTCTAGTCTAATGACTTTTTTTTTAAATAGTGCAATCTACAAAAAAAGAAATACCTAAAACTACCAATTTTCACATTTACATTACGAAAACTCTCAATTCGGTATTAACAATGAAACAACTAAGGCTAGGAAAATTTCCAAAAACGAAAAATTTCAAATGGAGACTTCATTATAAATATTGTTTTCGAATGTGTTTGTAATATAAATTAATTAAAAAAAGGGTTTTGGTTTGATTTTGTTTTGATTATCGTTATTTGTCAGTTATTCATAGAACAGTTTTATTATACCAAAAGTAAAATTAGCTATTTTTGTAGAAACTCAAAATTACTCGATACATTTCAAATAAAACAATATGGATCGAAAGAGGATAAGAAAAAGAATCTAGTGAAAATATATGTTAGGTGCCATTTGAAAAACCGAAGTTATTCGTATTTAAAGATTTTGGATTTTTTTCTGAACGCTCTGTATACATTATGAACCTTAGTTTTAGTACGAAATTAGGCTTAAGGTTCGACTATCACCCGTAAAAATTTCAAAACCCTAAGTCATTTCTGGTGAAAATTATGATTGTTTTTATAATTCTGGTTTGAGATTGAGAATTTTATTCTCTAAATTAAATTATCTCAGAAACTGTTCATCCTAGGTATACAAGTAGGTTATTAAATTTACCTTAGAATTTCTCGTATAATCTGAAAAAAAATATACCCTCTAACAATTTCAGAATTTTCCATATACTTCTAATAGGCCATCCACGTGTCTCACCCTGTATATAACCATAGTACGTAACCCTCTATAGCTTTGTACATTTTTATTTGTTAAATAAGTAATTATGTATTACGGTAATGAATTCATTGAAGACGAAAATTATCAATGATTTAGGATGTTATTAACTGCGTCGATAGGAAAGTAAGTTCTATGGGAAAACTTTGCCTCCCAGATTTCCGTGTCCAGTCTATGCCCTATGCAAATGATTGAATGGATATCGTCTACCAACTGCATAGCTACATATAATAGCAATAAGTATTTCGTTTTATTATTCATCGACTTGAGACACGGTTGATTATTATTTGATTGCATTAATAATGGAGAGACTTGGGCCGCGTCGATCCGTTGGATCGGTAGAAGTATCGATGCATTATAATCGCATAATCGGTTGACAATCACAGACATTTCGTAATAACACGACTGATCGATCGATCGATCTGTAGATCTACAGATCGACCGAACGGACGGACAGATGCAAAATGATGCAGATCAAAACGCTTTCCACCAATACCTGTTATTATTATTAGGTATCATTGCTTTTGTTGCTGTTGTTGTTGTTGTTGTTGTTGTTGTTGTGGGCAAAGACTTTCCCTTTCGGTTTCACTCGTTTTATCTCCCGGTTATGTTGACGACTCTGACGGATAGTATTACAGAAATTACTACAGGAAGTCGTCATTTCTATCTACATAACAATGAACCGCGGACGTACCCACCATAAAACTACTGTAGGATATTTCCTTACCGATTTTCTTACTTTTTTGTGTGTACATCTTCATGTTTTATTCTCACCACTCAAAATTTTATTTATCAACAAAATATGAACACAGCAATCAGCAATCTTTCCGAAATTTCCATAGAAATATGACACCAAAATTTTAAAGGAAGATGAATTCTTTGTTGCTGATCAACAGCAGAATAAATTTTCAAGTCGTCAGTAAACATTCGTAATGTAAGGACGAGTTGTCAGTGAGACAATAAAATTTTGGGAAAAACTCAAACTAATCAACATAAATTATTTATAAAAAATGCCAATTCAAGCATAAAAAATATTCAAGACGACAGTATAAGAAAACATTACCGTTGCCTTCACAACGGCATGTTTTCTGGTAACAGCATAAGAGCTAACGGGACTCTATTAATTTATTTGTTGAACATTAGAATGTTGTAAAAGTTGAGGCAGACGACAAAGACACGGAATATCTTGATGAAGAACAGGAACCGATATGTGCATAACGAAATATACAGAGTGTAATACAAAATATATGATGTGTGAACTAGGTAGTCCTGGACGATAATATATCGAAAAATAGATAGCTATCGAGGGTTATCAATATGACCATCGATAGTTTTCGATCCATCAATATATTCGATATTTATTTGTCATCGAAAAATTCAGTTATCGTCCAAGATTAAAATATTAATTTGAATATGGAGTGGCGTCGTCGTCTCGGTCGAGGTACTCTGGCAGCTCGTTCAATGGTAAGTGACGATGTTCGGATCGCCTCGCTCTTTATATCCTCCTCGTTGTCGTATGGAACTTTGCCAAACGTCACCCCCATTGGTTCGCTCGACAACGAGCCCCTCCATCCACCACCAAGAGGATATATAAATAGCAAGACGATCCAAACATCGTCAGGGCGGCCAGGTGGCCGCGAGGCAAGATGACTAACCGGGCGACTTGTATAGCGGATTACCGCGCAGGTCGTTGTCGGTTCGAACCCGGGTATGGGTATTAGCTTTAGACGTATTTCCCGTAAGGCGGAAACATAAAAATAAGACCCTAGATCAGTCATAAGTGCTCAGCACTTCTTGAAACATCACATTATTGCGATGCACAAAAAAAAACATCGTCACTTACCATCGAACGAGTTTGCCGCAGTCGTAGGTGAAACGTCAGAAGATAATTTCCAAAGACAATGGCCAGAAAGCCCGAATAGAATCAACTTAAAGTAAAAACGCATAAAAATGAACATCCCTAGTAGAGACGCTGAATTTATAATATTTTCAACTGAGAATGGATCCACTATACCTTCCAAAGTATCACAACCTCTAACTGCACAACCAACGATTCCGTTGAAGCGTAACGAGGAGAACCATGAGCCATGGGCGTCTTGGCTCTTACGGCCGTTTTGTTGTGAACGTTTCTCTTGTAAATGTTATTGTTCTTGTTAGTAACACGATAAAGAGAACGATCGAAATTGCGCGACCACCCGCAGTAGACAAGCTTTTGCGCACGAACGGCCATAGACTGTGAAACACAGACTAGTAGCACTTCAAGTTACTTAGTTTCAATATAATCAGTCGCAATTATGTGATTAATTAGTAGCGAACGATCTACGAGAACGTTGATCTTATTGTTTATTGCATAACGGGTGACTCTAATTCTGTTAGTGCCATCTCCGAAAAAAAATTGGATTGATTGTTTCGGCACTTAATACGTTTTTGTTTAAGGGAAAGAAACCCCTCTTTGATTGGGTATTCAATTGGAGAACCAACCACAAATGGCAAACTTTATTTAATAAAAAGACACAAGCCAAATTCGTCAGGTGAAAAATAAAAAAATTGCATACACACCTGGTGCAAGACTGTAAAAACGTACCCGAAACAAAAGAAAACAAAATTAATAACTTGCCTTCATTAAAAAAGGGTTCGTGTCGAAAATGTCAAGGAGAAAAAGCATTCTACAAAAGATACATTGTATTGTTCGTGATTGGTTTCCTTAAAGTGTTAAGACTCGTTCATTTTATTAATTTAAATCGCATTTTTTTAACAATTTCACCAAATTTTAATAACACTGCACTTTCACAAAAACATAAATCTTCATAATACCTTTGTTAATCGACCTTGAACTGCCTATTCGTAAAAGGATTTCTATTTTTTTAAATATTTAATTACATTTTTAACACAATTAGATACACTTTCTACCGTATGTTTTTGTTGTTATCGGGGCTGCTTACAATTTTTATGTTTTTATTAATGACCCTGTACACGCACAAGACACGAAAAATTCCCATAATTATCATAAAATAAAAAAAAATTCATTTCTTTTAGAAATCTACTAAATATCGTCAATAATTATTATAAATTCAAAATGACAAATTTTTAGTATCTTTGTTAAGTTCATTTCAGATTGAGTTATAAAGTAAGCAAATCTTTATTTGTTGGGACAGTTTGTGTTAGTTATTAAATAATTTAATGTGAACCGACAAGGATAAATGTCACTGGACAGTTGGTTGAGGTTGAGAATGATAAATTTTACAGCAAATGCGATTTCGAAAGCAGTGTTCCGTGAGTCGATCAAGAATTTCAAAATTGCCTCTAATTCATTTTCCAGCGGTTCGCACGGTTAAACGAGAGGCAGTCTCAAAATGGAAAAAAAAAAATAGCTAAACGCGTTGCAGGTCAAATGGCAGTCGTTCCCATAAAAAGTTTAACGTGAAAACTGTCCGGTTAAATCGAATTAAATTAAACTGATTACAGGTTGCGTAACTTTTCTACCACTCAAAGTGGAATTTTTCTGAATTGTCACGATCAGCACAAGAGCGGTCCATATCAAAGCCATTTACTTACAATTAGTAACACAAAAGACGACATTTAGGCGTATAATAATAATAATAAGTAATCTGGATGATTAGACACATAATTTGGAACGTTACTCAACACTGTACGTAAATTTTCGAAATAATTTCAATAAAAACTATAGTCAAACAATTACAACATCTCATAGTGAAAGAAATTTCAGGCTGACTGAAATAAATCCTTTGCAGAAACAGATTGAGTGCTAAGGGCTACGCACTTATGTACTTAAAAGTGCTAGGATTGAGTTTACCATCTTAAAAATCAAATTTACAGCTCATGGACCAAAGAATGGATCCCATTGTTCGGCCTTTTATGCAACTGCAAATTTATTGCACCCAGTGTCAGTCCTTCACAAAGAATAATGGTATCATGCCAAAGTTGTTGTTGTTCAAGTTTTATAAATATTATGCATTACAAAAGATAATTTCATTTGAGGAGGCCATAAAGAAAAGTAAAAGTGCACTAAATTATAAATTTCACTTACACTTTCTGACCATTTGTCTTCGATACATATTTGAAATGGGACTTCCTTTTTGGTATTTCAAAATTAATGGACTCTTGCACATAAAAAATAATGGCTCGCATTTTAAAATAATTTCTCAGAAGTTGAAGAGTTTTGTTGGGGTTTCTAATTTTAATAAATTGCCTATTAGTTTACCAGTCCTAACAAGTCATGGGTTTATTGCCACGTTTTAGTGCTTCACGCTACAACGTTTCAAATGAATTTTTTCACGAACAGAATTTCGAAAAACAATATTAAACACTACTTTAAAAGGGACGTGCTTTATAAAGTTAAACATACCGAGAAGAAATGAATATTAGGTGAACATTACATTTTGTTTTTACTTAAAGTTATAAGAAAATAATAGCCACCATATGGGCGCTACCATATGCATGGTTTAACCTTGAGTTTCCTCTTTATGGAACTAAACGTATAGAAGAAGGAAATAAAAAAATTAATAAATAACAGAGTCGAATATTGCTACTGTTGACGAGTCGGTGAAGCGGGTAAAAGAAACTGTTAATGAACCAAGTACATACAGAAATGAATGAATAGAATAATAAAATAGTGTTCTTCAGTAAAAAGCAATTTCTTGTAACGCCCTTTTTGGGAAGTAACACACTAAAAGTGGTGTTCTTTACCTAATATGAAACATGTTACCAAAATAGGGTCCATAGGAGCGAAAGGCATCTTCTGACTCATAAAGTTGGCATGAAAAAAGACCAATGACTATTTTCAAAAATACTTACGCTTCTCACGTTAATGATATTTGTGAGGCTTTTCTTTGAACTCTACCCTAAATGGATTTCTAAGGCGTATTGTTCGTTAACAAGGGCCATTTCTGAAACAGAAAGTTGCCGATCAGGAGGAAGGGTGAGTAAACGTAATAAAAGTGGATCAGGAAGATCAGGAGAGACAGAATGAGACCGTCTGAGACTTTTGTGGGATGTTGTAGTTCAAAGGCATTGACCAAGTGCTTTTGAGTTGCGTTAGATAAACGTACAGTTCATTAACGTTTAATTAAGTATTTCGTTGTCGTTGTATAATTAGAATATGAAAAGGTATAAGCTAATGAAGCCGTAATACCCGTTGCAGATTAAGTACCCAGAGTTAATTAGGATCGTGGGGGGTGTGGCTGTACTGTTTTTCCATTACGAGCCGTTTTTCTCTGAAGGAAGTTCATCTTTAACAACATACCCGAAGAAATTCACGCCCACCGTAAGAAGTGTAATCAGCGTGCACTGTAAGTATATGGGGTACCAGCAGTGAGATGCCAACCTGCCCATGATCTACCTACCAACCAAACTCGACAAAGAGACCGTTATTATTTTTCATTTTGCCCTGGCGGTCGTGACTTAATTGTACATTTACATTTGTATCGTTCAAAACCAGAAGCCGTAATTTGCCGCCAAGATCGCTGGAGCATCGGCAAGATATCGATCAAATTGGATAGGTATCGACCCGCTAAACTGCATTACATGACGTCCAATTGAATTATCTCCAATCGGAAAGCAATTACGACGTATAATTTTAACATCCAGCTAGTTTTTCCACATTAAAAAACACACCACATTGCATTAAATGAACGTTAAAGTTCAATGCTCATCGATACCTGACCCGTATAATATAATACAAAGGCAATTCTTACTGCAATAAAATAGCAACCTCTTCTTCTTGGTACCCACGTAAGATTCGCCAATGTTGGCAGTTGGCTGAGTCCTGGAAAGTCACTACTAGTCCAAGACAGGCACTAGACTCACTTGAGAAGTCGCCACTGAGTCAAGTCTGAGCCAAGTCTCGGACTATGCTCAATTTTTTGTTTCCCAAGCCTTGAAAAAGCTCGATCAAGACTCACGCCAACACTGGATGACAACTGAGCAAATTCTGGCCCTTCACAGTGGCGCAACGAAGAATCTTAAGCCTCTTCCGTTTCCAATATCAACTGTGACGCCCTTATTACCTTTGTCTCTTGATTAGGGGTCGAGCTTTTTAGACCACTAAGATAGATGAGCTTTCTGGTACCTATGTATTTAATGACATATAGTGAAAAATCGGCAAGAAATAATGCAAGTACTATACTGTAGGTTTGTTAGTGTTTACATCCTGGATTGGCTGTGTGCAACGAAGTTGCAATTTATTACTGTAGGGTCTATGATGGTTGGTACATATGTGTATCTATACAATGGCTCATTAAATCTCACTAGTAAAAACAATTACGCGCCTCCTAAGCAGGATATGATAAACTATTTAACGAGATTCGAACGGCTAATCGCATTCAATCTGTCGCCATCGCCGCACAACGCAACCGGCGAACGTTGTCCTCGTAAATAAATATCTTAATTAATGTAGCGAATACTGATCCATCACGTTAATTGTGACTATCAGGAGAACGACTTATCACGAGTACACTTTGTATGTTAAATAGCTGTTAATAACTAGATTTAAGTGATACAGGAAAAAAAAAATCATTTTTCTACTAATAAATTAATGTTTGCTAATTATGAACAAACAATTTGTTTTCGTCTTTCAGATTTAATTGTAGTTCATCTAGCCTAAAATTTGAGACTAATTTTAAAGCATAAACTTAATCAAAAAGGCTAAGACCAATATTTAAGATATGTTCACAACTAGGCCAAAGCTCTAGCCTATGAAATATAGACAGGTTAAAAAAATGGTCTTGATGACCTTTTAAATTTGTTTGAAGTTGAGCTTTCCGAAAAGCCTATAAGACTAACCATAGATTAGGAAGCTAATTTGTAAAGTCAACGCCAATATTCCAGATATCTTAAGAAAAGTAACGTTTAAATGTAACAGAAGACTACAAAAATTTAGTCTTGAAATTTTAAATTTAGTTGTAGTAAACTTAAGGTGCAAGTCCAAGACCAATATGCAAGACTAATGCTCAATTTCATAACACATAAATTACAAAACAGGTAACTATATCTAAATAAGACCAAAAACAAGACCAATTTCTCAAGTCTAAAACAAAACCGAGACGCTGATTTGTTTTTTCGCTGCTATCAATTTCAATTAGGACAGCAATTGTACCAATGGCAGGTATTGCTGCCATAAGACCGATTTTCGCTGCTAGATGAGTCTCTTCTGTGCCGGTATAAAATCGAGACCATGCCGGCAAGTAATTACGCGAAAGCAATGTGCGAACACATCATTGTTATTTGCACAACAGTGTAATTGTTACAAAGCGACATACCGTTACTCTTGTAGACGGTCTATTGCATCGATTGGGTCGGATGAAATAGCGGTGTTTATGGCTATCGTAATAAATATTAACGCCTATAAAATACTTTTTTTTTTCTACGCATAAACAATCAGAAAAAAAAGGAAAAGTTTGACACAGTTTGCACTCAATAAAATCCGAACAATTCATAGACGTTTATGTCAGATAATGATCATTTTTTTAACGCAGAAATCAGGGTAAGTAATTAAAAAAATTCTCCAAACTACGAATAATGAATAATAGTAGAAATTAAAAAAATTTATATATGAAAATAAATGAAGTTTGATGGTGTATTGTTGTTTCGTCACTTCGTGTTTCGTCACCTGCAGAAACCTTTTTTCGTGTCTCGTCACGTACTATAGAGAGAAATTGAGAACGAAAAGGCTTCCGTTTTGCCAATTCTAAGTCTGGATGAAGTGTGTAGCAATAGTTTTAAAAGGGTGACGAAACATGAATTAATTCTTACATGAAAATGGGTTTTAAATGGTTAAATTTTATAGGTGACGAATCACGAAAAAGAACATGAGGTTTAAGTTAAATGAAATCAAAAACTCACCAATTTTTTGTTAAGTGGTGTCGCGTATTTCACACATCCAGAGCTTCATCAAATATCGTCGTTATAAATTTCAAAACGTTTCGTAGAAATGTAATAATATGAATTGTTTGAAAAGAATAGTGACAACCGGTGAAATTTGCAATTGTAAATAAACACACGCGGATTGCTAGGTGTCCTACTTCTTTTTGTGTTGAGAAACGTGAACTTGTACGTAATGTATTCATTACATTAGAATAATTACATTACGTAAATGAAAGGCTGCGAGAAAATCTACTTATTGCACATATCGGCCGACTGTTATACTATCGACAATTTATTCGAAAAGCGTCACTCTTCTTTTTTTTTTTTTAATGATTATTTTACGAAAAGTGTAATTATTTTTGCTAAGAAGTTTAAGTGCTAGCAAGAAAATGATTTCTTGTTGTTTCGTCACTTGATAGAATTTTGCCCACAGAGACTTTCTTCTTTTTCGTGATTCGTCACCTATAAAATTTAACCATTTTAAACCCATGTTCATGTAAGAATAAGTTCGTCAATTCGTCACCACGGTTAAAAATCTTTCTTCACACTTCATCCAGACTTAGGAGTTAAGTTAAGACTCTGATTGTTGTCAGTAAAAAGTTATCCAGTAATTATTACCACTTATCACTAGATGTCCAAGATTGTCCAATTATTTATTAATTAATGTATTCCAATTAGGAACATTTTTGAAAAGAATTTAACTCACAAATGTAAAACTTTAGCTCATAGAAGCCCTTTGGTTCTCAATTCCCCTCTATAGACAATAGCAATAGTAGGTGACGAAACACGAAGTGACGAAACAACAATACACCATCAAACTTCATTTCTTTTCGTACAATTTCTACTATTAATCATTATTCGTATTTTTGGGAATTATTTTACCCTGATTTCTGTTTTTAAAAAATTAACATCCTCTGACATAAACATCTTTTAAGCCTTAAGACTCGAGACCTTACATTACAGTAACTATAAACCTAATAATAGTAGTTGGTCAGGATAAGAACCCATGACAGTATCATCTATCTATAACTACACCCATGTGTCTCCCAGGGGGCAAATGTGTGCCCATAACTGTAATTTGTACCAGCACAGAATACTCATTGTCTTACAATTACTAAGCAAATTAAGAACAACAAGTTATTATCATGTGTTATGGATGGACAAAAGTGTCGTAAATTTCGGTCACCGTTTAATGTTATTTAGGTATCTATTTCAAATCTAAAGATTAATTACTTCCTTAATAACATCGTCATTACGTAACTAATTACTAAATTTGTGACTAGGTATAAAAGCATCAGGCATTTGAATTATAAAAGTGTTGTAATTATGCCAAATGTAGGTACAATGGTACTCATTGAAAGATGTAACGAACTTTTAATGTAATAAATAATTTTTTTATTAGTAAAAGAAAAATGATTATAAAATGATTCCCAAAGATTCTTAATTGTTTTGTCTTTTTTTTTTTGTTTTAATTCCACGTAACCATTTGAAGTAAAGTAAAAAATTAAACCATAAGCACCTGTGCTAACACTCGAAGGATTTTAATGATCCTTTGGGACCTTATGCAAACATCCTCATGATTATTCGATGTGGGTGCGTATGTCTGTTATAAATAAGATAAACATTGATGAGAATAACTGTCTTTTAAAAGCAGGCTATACAAAAGGATGTTCGTATATGTGTTCGTATATTGACAGAACGAGTACTGACGGAGTCAATTCCTATTATGGTATTATTAGCATAATAAAAATAAAATTTTCAACAAAAATATCAGTGCCTTTAAAACAGAATAAAATTAGCAAAAAGGTATAGTATTTGCGTTATTAGTTGACGGTTTCTGTCAACGGAAAAATCGCAAGAAAGGGATCATAAACATCTGCAATTTTTTTACTACACTAAATACGTGATTTTTTTAAGATTATTTAGAGTAAAGGCAGTTTTAACCCCTTATCCCATATGTCCTTTATTTATTTATTTATTTTTTTTTTTTGTTAAACCCCAAATAGTACCATTACCGAACCATGAATTTTTTGAGGTCGAAAACTTGAATTGAATGCACTTTTTTTCATGTTTATTGTCCGATTTTAGAAATTGAGATATTGTTTTTGAATCTTGGGACCAACTTTATCTGAAAATTCAGATTTTTTATGTAGGTATTTACCATTTTTACAAATAATTTGATCTTTTATATGAAATACTCATTAAATTGCTAAAAATATCAAAAATTACAACTTTGAGTTCCTATAGCTCACTGAATTGACTTCCAAAAAATCTTTAAAAAATCAAAAGCATTTGTGGCATTACTTAGAACATATCCTTTGAGATTTGGCAAAGAATCACCCATAGATATGTATCTGTACCTCTACAATTTAGATAATAATTCGATACCAGATATTGTTTTATGTCGACAGTTTCCATAGAGGCACATGAGAATGTATGAGTTGCGGTACTGTAATCATAAACTTAAACAATTTTATTTCTTATTTTGTAAAAAGTACCGTTTCAATTTATACCTTCCAACTCATATATCAGCCAATCTGTATACAATCGGAACCGTTGGTTGGGTTGTTGGTTGTTAGAAATTACCAATAGATAGAGATCTTTGTAATGGCTCAAAGCCAAATACACACCTTACAGATTTTACCGTAGGTACCTGTCCGTGGATTTCAAATAAAACGTTTCCATTTTTTTTTTCTTTCGTTGTGTGTTGTATGTAATCATTATCCTGGCAGGTCCTTGCGTAATCGTTAGATCAACAATATTCGAGATAACCAACGCGTGTGTCATTTAAATAAATTTGGGACTGAGGTTACCACGAAAATTTGCATTAAAAATATTTAAGGTGGTTCATGAAAATCGATGACCAACAATTTTTATGACTGACTGATATTATTAATTATTTAACCTGATGATGACCGATTGACGACAGAAACGTTGCATTATTACAGTTATTTTCATAAACTGTTTTTGGTGTATTGCCTTGACCGTTAGCCTTTAAGGTTCTTCTAAGGTTTATTATAGATTTTAACGTTTGCTCATGTGTTAGTTATTTGGATTACTTTTGAAGTCACATATGTCGTAATTTAGGTAAATTAGAATAGAATTATAGCGCGAAAATTAATCATATCTGACTAATAACCATAATTTTTGTGTCGAAATGATCCTTATACTCAAATTTATCGCGTTAAGGAAATAATTTCATATTAGCAATGGTGCAATATCGAATTAAAAATGTCAAGGCTGTTTATACGAACTTTAAAGTGTACTTAAAGCAAGAAAAATAAAATTAAAAAAAAGTTTTATGGTATAATTTTTATAGAAATCATTTGAAATTATTCTTCTACCTGAAGAAGTCATACTGGAAAGTTTCCCCTACTACACCCGAATTATTTATTTTCAAAATAATTTTTTTTTTCTATTTCAAATCATGTGTAGTCAATCATTCAATGTGGTGTAGGTATTTAATAAAGTAATTTATTATCAATTAAAAACAAAATTTCTTGTGCAAGCGCACGTAACCTTTAATTTAACAATTGCAGAGTTCATTTACAACACTTGCGACAGTGTGGTATTTATAAGAGCAGTCAGTTTATGTTCTTTAGAATGGGTTATGTGACCTACCACATAATGCACGAAGTCGAAATGATTTATTATCTGCAAATAACCATTTCCTAATTACGGTTAGCCACATGGACGTTGGTTAGTTGGTACATAAATGGCTAATGCACAGCAATTCTGTCAGCAATATCGACAACTCTATTAAGCTAAGCTTGGCGGAAGTTAGGAAAATCGTTTCTTCTCGTCAAGATATTAGCTTCTAACCGTCGTTAACATTAATCATTAAAATTATTTATGATACTACTTCATATCGATGACGTTCGTTTAGTCTAGATATAAAACGCTACATAATTTTCATTAAAGTTGGAAAAAAAAATTTTATCTTGGTCTTCAAACCACTCCTCAACTCAATGACACCTAGGACTTTATTATTTGTTGAAAATCTTTTACTCTTCAAATGTTTTTTGAACTTTCTGATGGTGATAGTAACAATTATTTGCGAGTGGTAATTTTAATTTATTTTTTAACAACATCTGACCAACTCCCCCGTATTTAAAATAATGTCACGAGACGTCATTACAATAAAGAACCTGCTGTTTGATAAATGACAATATTCGGCGACTACCTTGAGCCAGGACAGGAAAAATACAAAGGAATTTCATTATGTAAATTGCCTACGTTATCTTCGTCCGAATGTGCCGCATCATCTTTGACAGGTACGGCCTGGTTACGTTGTAACCAAAAACAACAGAGAGCTGCATTGTGACATCAAAAAATGGAGCCTTATACGCATTTCGAGTAACAATTTTTCAGCAAATGAAAGTGATATTGAACAATTTTGAATCTCAGTATGCAGCTGTGACCTCGAATAAAATTAATTAATCTGAATTTGCACAATTCAATTAAAAATTCACACCAAAAGAACAAAAGACGTAAGAAACAAAAGGTGTAGGAGGTCTCCTTCTACTGTTTCACGACCACGTGTTAACGTTCTATATTATCGCAAATTATTTGCTAATCGATCATACGAATTACTCATTTGCATTCGCATTGTTTGATAAATTACTTATTTAATACGTATTGTACGTGGTTTTGTGTTAATATCATGAATCTGTGACTTTTATTATTTAAAAGCACGAACGCTGGCTGCATTGTTATTGACCTTCCAAACTGAGATTTGGGTCAGATCCAAGATCGGAATTAATGATCAGATAATTATTACTCTTCGAATTGACCATTGAATCCATTTTATTGTCACATTATACCCACGCCTATTGTCTTTCAGTCAATGAACCACATTAAATTAAAAAAAAAATAACGAATTAAAAATAAAGTAAACTCACCTTAAGCAACGACAGATACGATTCAGACGATTAAATGTGGTTGAACAAAATCTGGAAAAAAAAATAGAAAAACAATTTTTATTAACAATCTATTATTAAAGTATAATTTTGCAAATATTTTGAGTTGGTTTTACAAACAAATTTATGAATTTTGACGCAAACTATAAAACATAATACAAACAAATGTTTAAGTTAGACATTTATGACGATTTACTTTACTTATTGAGATATTCATCGTATTTAATTTTTAAAAAATCGTAAATAAATATGAATGAATAACATTTATTTAAGGGCAGTACCTGCTTCACTTAAAATTGTATACAATCCCCTTATTTATATTTTTACTGATTCAGCTAAATGTCCGAATTCGATAAATGGGTACAAAAGAGAGAAAGGAAAAGGTAAATAAAATAATCATAGCCTGCTTGGCATGATGCTCTAGTTGATAGTTACAGTTAACTTGATTTATTCTAATTTCTGAAAATACATAGTTAATAGACTCCAGAAAATTATCATAAATCTGGTAAATAAATAAATATATAACAGTAAACAGAATGTAATATAGTTGTTAAAAAGGTTAATCTTTTTGGATCAATACGACCTGAGGGATATCGTGTCACATCCTGTGAGAAAGGTATGAATGACATGGTGGGTAGAGGTTAGATATATAGATACCTTTCTTGTAAGTGTAAATGTGGAAATTCTTATACCATCTGATAAACTAAAGAAGGTAAATAAATGATCGATATACCATCAAGAGTCAATAGTTATTGAATTTCTTCTGTCGCAAAATAATAAGATCGATTGATGGTTGTCATTTTACCAACGAGCTAGTGAAGCATAAAAAAAACTGTGACAGACTTCTGAACCACATAATTATCATACTTTCGAATGATCATCCCAGACAAATCGACAACCAATAAATCGGTGATAGATACGAATTTGAATCCAATTGAAAAAGATAAAGACAATCGCCACAACACCGTGAGGAAATTGGTCATTTTTTTCTCGTGGCTCGATCGCTGTTGCTGCAGCATTGCATTATTAGCTGCTGACCGCAACAAAAGTGAAAACTTTTATTATCATCACCAATGAATGCAACATTTTTATCAGCATCTAGAGCGAAACAATAGCACGTAGCTGCTTGTCGATGTGCATGGAATTCTCGAGCTCGTCTGTCTGTCTGACTCATGTTTTGTGTCCATGGTATCCGTCTGCATCATGATGTTACCATTTTTACTTTCTGCCCAGAACACCTGGCAATTGAATCATCATCGACCATTACCCACTTGGCAAACTCAAACGATACGTCAATGTTATCGATCGGTTACATTTTATCAGTTATGTAATTTGGTAACTGTATTACCAAGTCCAAAAAGAACGTGTCGTTTATTAGTCATACCAAGAATTCGTCATACACACAAATCTGCTCATATTATTTGACCATGTGGGTGAAGTTATTAAGCATTAAGAATCACACCTTTATAGCACATATTTAAAATTTAGTGATGGCACCAAATCGCCTCAGTTGGTGTACCTGCGTTGCCTCAGTTGGACATGATTTTATTATCTGCCTCAGTTGGTACACATCCTCACTACCAGGGTAGTTATAGTCCTCGACTTCACAACATGACTCATAACTCAGTATATGAAGGAATATAAAAAAATTAACTGTAAATTATGATGTATGTGCTTAATTTATTAAAAATTAATTAACAAAAGCTATCAGGATTTGTCAGTTCATTGTACTAGCACACAAGCCAACCAGGAAAGTCTCCATGCTGATGTTCCGATATGGGTCGTGGTAAGAAGCCACCATGGAATAAATTTGAATACAAAGATCTCGCTAATGAAGACAAAAGGAAATTAGTTTGCATTATAATCAGCGCTATTAATTGCATCAGAGTACCATCAGGGTCTGGAAATGTTAAGAGAAACAGACAAACGTCCGGAAACGTTAACAGATTTATTACCATTTGCGGCTACTCATTCATAAATAAAACAGTACTCAAGTACCAGTCGTAGACTACCTTCCCAGTACCATCATTTTTTTATTGCCATAATTATAGAAATTAATTCCCCCGCTGCAATTATGTATTGATATACGAATCGTGATTATTTGTAGGTAATTAATTAAGATCTCAACGTTGCAGCCCTCCCAGGAGGTTTGCAAATGACATTAATGCCATTTCCTCGATAGGAGGATTTACTAATAACGTTGCAATTACTGCAACCGGAACTTTTAAAGGAAATGCAGATTCAAAAAAATTTTACTTCCAATTGTTGATGGAAGAATTACATTAGAATGTGCACTTCCTCAATTTGGAGACAAAAAGTCCTGTAACTCATCCGCTCGGTTAGGGTTACAAAGAATCTTGCAGGTGTTTTAGCATCTGGTTGTTTTTCTGCATCGTGGGAAAATAGTGCAACTCTTTCTATTATTATAATACTTCTATAGATTAAACTAAACATCATTTTAATACTTGTTAGTTTTAATAACGAAGAAAGGAAACAGATATCGAAATTTAAATTGTAAATTATACATTATAAAACTTCGATGTCTAATATTAATTAGTTTACGTTATGTTGGCATTATTTAATATCTCTCTGAAGTAACCATAGAGAATTGATGGTCGAAATATGGTGGGAAGAGATAGCAAAACAAGAAAGTTTAGTACAGATTATATAGACAAGTTAAGTTTTCGGAATTTTGACCTATTCGTCGACAAAGAATGTGATACAACACAATCCAAATAGGGTGGGTATGTCGTATACAGATGCATTTATCTATGGGTGATGCATGAGAAAATGCCTGTTGATGACGATGATGCAACAACAGATTCGTGACTTCCTTAAGACTTCCTGGCCTACTCTGTCCGTCCCCAGGTTTGTCATAAAGAGGGCAATCCCAGTTCGAGATAAGATCGCACCGTTTCGGATCCATAGATAGATGGAAAGTGACAACCGCGCGTGAGATAGTTGAGTCGTAGGTACACTATTCCATAGGCGCACCTTGCGCAATGACATCCAGAGGGCGGACGGTTCTTTCGATATTAATGTTAAGAGAACGAGTTGGCACAATGAAATGAAATAATAACAAATGACAGTGCACGTGCCAGGCAAAGGTCAAGCTGTCAATTAGTTTGCGTGGCGCGCGAACTCGCGACTGTTTCTTCGACGCATAATAATAACTGGACCGAAAGTAGGCACGTCTGTGAATATAGGCACATATCTCATTGGCACCTCGTCGAGTCTATTGCAGATCACGGGGCCGATAGGTGGTGTTGTGTTGGTACTTCTGTAACTAACTCACTGGAGCCAAGCTAAATTAAGATGTCGGATGACCGTGTGCCATTTTCACCTTAAACTGGAGCATAACGTTCAACTCTTGTATAACAATAATAAATAATCGTAATAATAACAACAGGTCTTTATGTAATCGAACAACAATGTTTGTGTTCTTGATGCAGGAGAACTTAATGTTGTTGCTCAATGTACTAACTGCGTTGATACATATTTTTTATATACACCAACTGAGGCGATCGCCTGAAAAACACTACACAACTGAGGCGTTTCTATTGCCCGGGCGCTTGTATTAACATGTGTTTAAGGACATGTGCGTAGCCTCAGTTGGACCGTTACCATCGTTAAATAAGGCCAGGGTGTTGATTTGCGGAGTAATGTACGGGGGTCCTCGTAGGGAACTGTTTTAATCTAATAGCCAAGAAATTTTTTTGATCGCAAATTCTTGTAGAGGAAAGTCAGGGGAGCATTTATTCAATATTTTAAGTTGGCAAATAATTTTTTGCTACTTTTTATTTAACGTTAAGTTTTGCAAAGCGTGTATTTCGATATTCCGACGATTACGTAGCCCAAATCCGTGATAGATACGAGAAAAGTATAAGGAACTTTTTGTAGATAATTAAATTTTCTACAAAAAGGTCTATACACTTTTTTCAAATCTATCACGGTTTTGGCTACGTAAGCGTCGAAAGGTCAAACAAGATGTTCTGCAAAACTTAACGTTAAATAAATAATTTGCCAATGCTAAAATTTTGTACAAATGCTCTCCTGATCTTCCTCAACAAGAATCCACTATCAAAGAACTTTTTGAGCAATAAATACCTCGGCTATAAGATCAAAACGGTTCCGTACGAGGACCCCCTTTATATGACGTTGCACGTTAGCGCTCTGGTCTTCAATAATTATGGTAACAGCTTTAATTCTATGGTCTGCTTCAGTTGGTGTACATCCTTTTTGATTAGCTCATATACTCTCCAACAGTTGTAATACAATATCATTTCTGATTTCTCAATTTCATTTAATTCCATCTTCCTTTTCTGAATCCTTCTTTGTAACACCAACACCAGCAGCATCAGCAGTTTTGTATTTATCTGTTTTATAACTGATGTTTAAAAAAGAAAAAGTTAGATAAGGATGTCATAATTGGTCATAATTACGTCCGGTGTGTACACGGATACTTACAGGTAGTCATTTCTTAGAACAAGAGAGGACATCACATCCCCATTATGCAACTGATGCTGTTTGCTAAATTGTAAAAATTAGATTTTCGTTTAGTGTTCAGTTAAATTGCACTCACTAAAGTGACTGGACAAACTTCCTCATGAGTTTCTCCATCTCTAGCCTGAATCTTTTCGATTGATTTTTCATGTAAGTCACTTCATAAGCCAAGAAAAAAATGTTAGTTCAGAATTAACCAATTAATTGATTAACTTGCGATGAAGCTGTACACCGATAGGATCACATCAGATCGTTATCATTTAAAATCTGCTTATCCATTATGGAAATGTCGCTTTCTATTGTCCAAACATCACGATGACCTTTGCCAGTTAAATCCATCATGCATCCATCTAATGTGCTACTTCCCATCCATCGCCTGTTAAATTGAACGACTTATTCGAAATGATGTATGATGTGACATCTTCAGTAATTGACAGTTGTTTGCACAAAAAATTGTGGAAGATTGCCGATTAATCAAAAAAGAAATTGTTAAAGTAGATCATTGGTCAAAAATTTTTATTTAATGATTCGAAATCGAGATATCTACAGGTACCTAATTAGTAAAGTTGAACTTTCCAATTAATTAAATGTTGAGTGGTTAGACTCTTTCTTCACTTTATGATTTTGTCATTATTTGTCAATTCGTTGTTGCTTACGAGGAAGCTTATTTACAATAAAGAGATTGTTATCTTTCTAAGGTGATGCACTATTTCTTGTCTGATTATATAACTTCACTTCAATTAAATTTGCTTGACCTATGGACAGTTGCGATTACATTAATATTTGCCTTTACAGATGAGTAGGTACCTATACGTGTTATACAATAGATTCCAATTATCATCGGGCGTGACCATCGGCTTTGAATGTTTGATATTTTTATATTATGCAAATTTCACTAATTGCTAAATTTCAGTAAAAGTGCTCGCTGATATAATCTGAACTTAAAAACAGATTGACTAACTATTGTACCAGTTTTTGTAGACCAATATTTTCAACCGTTTGGTTAAATGGTACAACGTTTAACAGATAACGATCTGTGTCAATACAAAGCTGATTAAAATGATCCGAAAATGTATAAAATGACACGACAGATAGGTACTTTTGGCCTATTTCGTCGCTGATACAATCTAACACTTGAAATTAATAAGACGATTTACTGAAACTTACACCGTATTAACTTTCGCTAATTTTGGCCGATATGACTAAAAAAAAAAAGAAATCAGAAAAATGTCCTTTTATCTGACAATCAAAAAACAAATTCGACCTTTTCGTGTCAAGGAAACGCAGTAGGACGAAAAAAATAAAACTTTTCAAGATGACTATAGAGATTTATCTATTGGTTGGACTTTTGGAGTACAATGTAACAAATATGTTGGTCAAGAGATTTCGTGTACGGGCCAGGTCACAACAAAAAAAAAAGCGACCTTGCCTAATCAACAATTATAGGTATTACAGAACTGAGTTTACGCAACGGTTGTTATTAACATCGAGACCAGCATTTTATTTTCGACGTTCGTGTTACGGTTCTTTTGCGCTTATTGTTTCAAGTTCATGCTTTCGTGGAATGCTGCGAATCAATCGAATTATTATTTAATTTCGGCACGGGAATTTAGGTCACTGTCTCACGCAAAAACTTGGCGCCCAATTTTTCTTCATTATCTAATTATTTTTTCCAACTACCAAAAACAGTATCAGCCTCTGTAGCCTGATCATATAACAACGTTATTAACCTGCTTACCGTTTTCCAAAACGAATCTGATACAGGAAAATCTAAATTTAATCTACATTTAATATATATACCTAATCAAAAATATTAGATAATATAGAACGATTACTAAGAGGATAATTGTCTAAAATTGTATGTTTCATAGAGTACGAATCAGTAGGAAGATTTACAAAAGTTGATAGATAATTTTATCTATGATTAGAGATTTTTTGAATAAACTGAGACAGAAAATGTGGTGTTAGGATAGACCACTTGAGTCTCACCTTGCATTCTTGAAGTATTAATCAATTCATTAGTAAACATTTGAAGCTAATAGTCAAATTTTCAAATATCAATTCATAAGGGTACCTTAAAGGGGCGCTTATTACACGCACCCTTAAGTCTACTTGTTCCTAGATGTACAGGGTGTTTTATAAGATCTCTACAAATTGGAGATACAATTGAACAAAATTTAACGAATGAACTCAAATTGACATTTCATCCTCAAATTCCTCGTTAGTTTGAAAATTGGTTAAATGAGTGATTTCGGAAAACTTTGAACACCCTATATAGCTGGTATCTATGCCCATTCTTTATGAATCACCCTGTATAAAAAGCCTGAGGTCCTAAAGTGGATCAAAGCAGCACCTTACTGTGCAGCTGGTACCTAGCTGATTTCCTGTTCGGTCGATCTTATCGATTTTTTTTAGACGTGTTAGCAATGAAAGAAAGAAAACAGACCCGGACTAATCGTCTAGACTTTTATTTAAACTTATCTGACGGTCGGGTAAGTGTCGAGACTCTTTATTTCCCAGGAAGTTTCTCCCACATGGGTTCGAGATCAGGATGTGTTGCTTGTATCGCCGGAGGTGGCGATGGATGGATGTGCGGTGGATTTAATCTGTTCTTGTTCTTCTTTTTTGTTTCTTATTCGCACACTCTTCATATAACCGTCACAACAACCGGCGCGGCGTGTTCTTTCAATTGAAACGAAGAATTCAACAATACGTCTCTGATACGATTAATTAAGACTTATTTACATATTTACGAATAACTACCAAGAAAACAATTTCTTCCCCTAAATGGGTGTGATGTTTTGTGTGAGAAAAAGTAAAAGACGGTTTCTGTCTTAGCGCACTGTTGAAGTCTCCACGGTTTTTTGGCTTCTGACAGCTGTGAAAGCTCGATGAAGCTTGGAAATATTAAGGGCTCTAAATGGTGCATGTCTGTGGTGTATATAACGATTGTTATGACCATTTTGGTCACAAACTGTAGTGAATCTTGTTAGAGCAATAACGACCTGTTTAGGATTGTCTATGAAATATAGCAAAAAAATTTGTGAAATTTTGATGAAAGAAAAAATCTATGGTAAATTGTTAGAGAGAAGATTATGGTCTGGTATGGGTCGTAGATTGTAATTTACCAGATGCAACAGTCAGTGAGTGAGTTAACAGCTGAGACGAAGAGCAAAAGGCAATCGAAGGTGAAACTGGCACGTTCATCAGGTATAGTTTATAAATATTCGAAAGAGTGCGACCGAGTGCCATAAAACGGGTTCCAACTTGCCGTCATCATCGGCGACAACCATCAGCAACTGCCTCGGAATGCAACGACCCAGCAACGTCGGCGACCCAACATCGGCGAGGAATTCCACGAGAATTATTAACGAGTAATTAAATAATACGCGGAGGAACGCAGTGCAACGGAAACACGACTACAAAC
>OX376710.1:27172502-27370069 GCA_947389935.1 Agrilus cyanescens | reverse complement strand
AACCTAACCTAACCTAACCTAACCTAACCTAACCTAACCTAACCTAACCTAACCTAACCTAACCTAACCTAACCTAACCTAACCTAACCTAACCTAACCTAACCTAACCTAACCTAACCTAACCTAACCTAACCTAACCTAACCTAACCTAACCTAACCTAACCTAACCTAACCTAACCTAACCTAACCTAACCTAACCTAACCTAACCTAACCTAACCTAACCTAACCTAACCTAACCTAACCTAACCTAACCTAACCTAACCTAACCTAACCTAACCTAACCTAACCTAACCTAACCTAACCTAACCTAACCTAACCTAACCTAACCTAACCTAACCTAACCTAACCTAACCTAACCTAACCTAACCTAACCTAACCTAACCTAACCTAACCTAACCTAACCTAACCTAACCTAACCTAACCTAACCTAACCTAACCTAACCTAACCTAACCTAACCTAACCTAACCTAACCTAACCTAACCTAACCTAACCTAACCTAACCTAACCTAACCTAACCTAACCTAACCTAACCTAACCTAACCTAACCTAACCTAACCTAACCTAACCTAACCTAACCTAACCTAACCTAACCTAACCTAACCTAACCTAACCTAACCTAACCTAACCTAACCTAACCTAACCTAACCTAACCTAACCTAACCTAACCTAACCTAACCTAACCTAACCTAACCTAACCTAACCTAACCTAACCTAACCTAACCTAACCTAACCTAACCTAACCTAACCTAACCTAACCTAACCTAACCTAACCTAACCTAACCTAACCTAACCTAACCTAACCTAACCTAACCTAACCTAACCTAACCTAACCTAACCTAACCTAACCTAACCTAACCTAACCTAACCTAACCTAACCTAACCTAACCTAACCTAACCTAACCTAACCTAACCTAACCTAACCTAACCTAACCTAACCTAACCTAACCTAACCTAACCTAACCTAACCTAACCTAACCTAACCTAACCTAACCTAACCTAACCTAACCTAACCTAACCTAACCTAACCTAACCTAACCTAACCTAACCTAACCTAACCTAACCTAACCTAACCTAACCTAACCTAACCTAACCTAACCTAACCTAACCTAACCTAACCTAACCTAACCTAACCTAACCTAACCTAACCTAACCTAACCTAACCTAACCTAACCTAACCTAACCTAACCTAACCTAACCTAACCTAACCTAACCTAACCTAACCTAACCTAACCTAACCTAACCTAACCTAACCTAACCTAACCTAACCTAACCTAACCTAACCTAACCTAACCTAACCTAACCTAACCTAACCTAACCTAACCTAACCTAACCTAACCTAACCTAACCTAACCTAACCTAACCTAACCTAACCTAACCTAACCTAACCTAACCTAACCTAACCTAACCTAACCTAACCTAACCTAACCTAACCTAACCTAACCTAACCTAACCTAACCTAACCTAACCTAACCTAACCTAACCTAACCTAACCTAACCTAACCTAACCTAACCTAACCTAACCTAACCTAACCTAACCTAACCTAACCTAACCTAACCTAACCTAACCTAACCTAACCTAACCTAACCTAACCTAACCTAACCTAACCTAACCTAACCTAACCTAACCTAACCTAACCTAACCTAACCTAACCTAACCTAACCTAACCTAACCTAACCTAACCTAACCTAACCTAACCTAACCTAACCTAACCTAACCTAACCTAACCTAACCTAACCTAACCTAACCTAACCTAACCTAACCTAACCTAACCTAACCTAACCTAACCTAACCTAACCTAACCTAACCTAACCTAACCTAACCTAACCTAACCTAACCTAACCTAACCTAACCTAACCTAACCTAACCTAACCTAACCTAACCTAACCTAACCTAACCTAACCTAACCTAACCTAACCTAACCTAACCTAACCTAACCTAACCTAACCTAACCTAACCTAACCTAACCTAACCTAACCTAACCTAACCTAACCTAACCTAACCTAACCTAACCTAACCTAACCTAACCTAACCTAACCTAACCTAACCTAACCTAACCTAACCTAACCTAACCTAACCTAACCTAACCTAACCTAACCTAACCTAACCTAACCTAACCTAACCTAACCTAACCTAACCTAACCTAACCTAACCTAACCTAACCTAACCTAACCTAACCTAACCTAACCTAACCTAACCTAACCTAACCTAACCTAACCTAACCTAACCTAACCTAACCTAACCTAACCTAACCTAACCTAACCTAACCTAACCTAACCTAACCTAACCTAACCTAACCTAACCTAACCTAACCTAACCTAACCTAACCTAACCTAACCTAACCTAACCTAACCTAACCTAACCTAACCTAACCTAACCTAACCTAACCTAACCTAACCTAACCTAACCTAACCTAACCTAACCTAACCTAACCTAACCTAACCTAACCTAACCTAACCTAACCTAACCTAACCTAACCTAACCTAACCTAACCTAACCTAACCTAACCTAACCTAACCTAACCTAACCTAACCTAACCTAACCTAACCTAACCTAACCTAACCTAACCTAACCTAACCTAACCTAACCTAACCTAACCTAACCTAACCTAACCTAACCTAACCTAACCTAACCTAACCTAACCTAACCTAACCTAACCTAACCTAACCTAACCTAACCTAACCTAACCTAACCTAACCTAACCTAACCTAACCTAACCTAACCTAACCTAACCTAACCTAACCTAACCTAACCTAACCTAACCTAACCTAACCTAACCTAACCTAACCTAACCTAACCTAACCTAACCTAACCTAACCTAACCTAACCTAACCTAACCTAACCTAACCTAACCTAACCTAACCTAACCTAACCTAACCTAACCTAACCTAACCTAACCTAACCTAACCTAACCTAACCTAACCTAACCTAACCTAACCTAACCTAACCTAACCTAACCTAACCTAACCTAACCTAACCTAACCTAACCTAACCTAACCTAACCTAACCTAACCTAACCTAACCTAACCTAACCTAACCTAACCTAACCTAACCTAACCTAACCTAACCTAACCTAACCTAACCTAACCTAACCTAACCTAACCTAACCTAACCTAACCTAACCTAACCTAACCTAACCTAACCTAACCTAACCTAACCTAACCTAACCTAACCTAACCTAACCTAACCTAACCTAACCTAACCTAACCTAACCTAACCTAACCTAACCTAACCTAACCTAACCTAACCTAACCTAACCTAACCTAACCTAACCTAACCTAACCTAACCTAACCTAACCTAACCTAACCTAACCTAACCTAACCTAACCTAACCTAACCTAACCTAACCTAACCTAACCTAACCTAACCTAACCTAACCTAACCTAACCTAACCTAACCTAACCTAACCTAACCTAACCTAACCTAACCTAACCTAACCTAACCTAACCTAACCTAACCTAACCTAACCTAACCTAACCTAACCTAACCTAACCTAACCTAACCTAACCTAACCTAACCTAACCTAACCTAACCTAACCTAACCTAACCTAACCTAACCTAACCTAACCTAACCTAACCTAACCTAACCTAACCTAACCTAACCTAACCTAACCTAACCTAACCTAACCTAACCTAACCTAACCTAACCTAACCTAACCTAACCTAACCTAACCTAACCTAACCTAACCTAACCTAACCTAACCTAACCTAACCTAACCTAACCTAACCTAACCTAACCTAACCTAACCTAACCTAACCTAACCTAACCTAACCTAACCTAACCTAACCTAACCTAACCTAACCTAACCTAACCTAACCTAACCTAACCTAACCTAACCTAACCTAACCTCAACCTCAACCTCAACCTCAACCTCAACCTCAACCTCAACCTCAACCTCAACCTCAACCTCAACCTCAACCTCAACCTCAACCTCAACCTCAACCTCAACCTCAACCTCAACCTCAACCTCAACCTCAACCTCAACCTCAACCTCAACCTCAACCTCAACCTCAACCTCAACCTCAACCTCAACCTCAACCTCAACCTCAACCTCAACCTCAACCTCAACCTCAACCTCAACCTCAACCTCAACCTCAACCTCAACCTCAACCTCAACCTCAACCTCAACCTCAACCTCAACCTCAACCTCAACCTCAACCTCAACCTCAACCTCAACCTCAACCTCAACCTCAACCTCAACCTCAACCTCAACCTCAACCTCAACCTCAACCTCAACCTCAACCTCAACCTCAACCTCAACCTCAACCTCAACCTCAACCTCAACCTCAACCTCAACCTCAACCTCAACCTCAACCTCAACCTCAACCTCAACCTCAACCTCAACCTCAACCTCAACCTCAACCTCAACCTCAACCTCAACCTCAACCTCAACCTCAACCTCAACCTCAACCTCAACCTCAACCTCAACCTCAACCTCAACCTCAACCTCAACCTCAACCTCAACCTCAACCTCAACCTCAACCTCAACCTCAACCTCAACCTCAACCTCAACCTCAACCTCAACCTCAACCTCAACCTCAACCTCAACCTCAACCTCAACCTCAACCTCAACCTCAACCTCAACCTCAACCTCAACCTCAACCTCAACCTCAACCTCAACCTCAACCTCAACCTCAACCTCAACCTCAACCTCAACCTCAACCTCAACCTCAACCTCAACCTCAACCTCAACCTCAACCTCAACCTCAACCTCAACCTCAACCTCAACCTCAACCTCAACCTCAACCTCAACCTCAACCTCAACCTCAACCTCAACCTCAACCTCAACCTCAACCTCAACCTCAACCTCAACCTCAACCTCAACCTCAACCTCAACCTCAACCTCAACCTCAACCTCAACCTCAACCTCAACCTCAACCTCAACCTCAACCTCAACCTCAACCTCAACCTCAACCTCAACCTCAACCTCAACCTCAACCTCAACCTCAACCTCAACCTCAACCTCAACCTCAACCTCAACCTCAACCTCAACCTCAACCTCAACCTCAACCTCAACCTCAACCTCAACCTCAACCTCAACCTCAACCTCAACCTCAACCTCAACCTCAACCTCAACCTCAACCTCAACCTCAACCTCAACCTCAACCTCAACCTCAACCTCAACCTCAACCTCAACCTCAACCTCAACCTCAACCTCAACCTCAACCTCAACCTCAACCTCAACCTCGATTTCAGGCTACACCTTAGCTTGACTAAATCGACCTCAACCCCAATCTAAACCTCAACGTAACCCTAAATCTCAGCCTACACCTTAACTTGACTAAGTCGACCCCAACCTCAATCTCAACCAAAAATCCAAAAACCCAAATTCCCTAAAATCCAAAACCCAAAAACCCAAAAATCCAAAATCCCAAAAACCCAAAAATTCAAATTCCCAACGATCCAAAAACCCAAAAATCCAAATTCCCAAAAATCCAAAAACCCAAAAATCCAAAATCCCAAAAACCCAAAAACCCAAAAATCCAAAATCCCAAAAACCCAAAAATTCAAATTCCCAAAAATCCAAAATCCCAGAAACCCAAAAATTCAAATTCCCAAAAATCCAAAAACCCAAAAATCCAAATTTCCAAAAATTAAAAAACACCAAAAACCTAAAAACCCAAAAATCTAAAAAAATAAAAATCCCAAAAACCCAAAAATTCAAAACACCAAAAACCCAAAAATCTAAAAAAAACACCCCCCTAAAAACAACCCCCAAAAAATCCACGCCTTAAAATTACTTACAACCTTAACTTGACCAAGTCGACCTCAACCTAACCCTCGATCTAAGCTTACACCTTAGCTTGACTAAATCGACCTCAACCCCAATCTAAACCTCAACGTAACCCTAGATCTCAGCCTACACCTTAACTTGACTAAGTCGACCTCAACCTAACCCTCGATCTAAGCTTACACCTTAGCTTGACTAAATCGACCTCAACCCCAATCTAAACCTCAACGTAACCCTAGATCTCAGCCTACACCTTAACTTGACTAAGTCGACCTCAACCTAACCCTCGATCTAAGCTTACACCTTAGCTTGACTAAATCGACCTCAACCCCAATCTAAACCTCAACGTAACCCTAGATCTCAGCCTACACCTTAACTTGACTAAGTCGACCTCAACCTAACCCTCGATCTAAGCATACACCTTAGCTTGACTAAATCGACCTCAACCCCAATCTAAACCTCAACGTAACCCTAAATCTCAGCCTACACCTTAACTTGACTAAGTCGACCCCAACCTCAATCTCAACCAAAAATCCAAAAACCCAAATTCCCAAAAATCCAAAAACCCAAAAATCTAAAAAAATAAAAATCCCAAAAACCCAAAAATTCAAAACACCAAAAACCCAAAAATCTAAAAAAAACCCCCCTAAAAACAACCCCCAAAAAATCCACGCCTTAAAATTACTTACAACCTTAACTTGACCAAGTCGACCTCAACCTAACCCTCGATCTAAGCTTACACCTTAGCTTGACTAAATCGACCTCAACCCCAATCTAAACCTCAACGTAACCCTAGATCTCAGCCTACACCTTAACTTGACTAAGTCGACCTCAACCTAACCCGCGATCTAAGCTTACACCTTAGCTTGACTAAATCGACCTCAACCCCAATCTAAACCTCAACGTAACCCTAAATCTCAGCCTACACCTTAACTTGACTAAGTCGACCCCAACCTCAATCTCAACCAAAAATCCAAAAACCCAAAAACCCATATTCCCAAAAATCCAAAACCCAAAAACCCAAAAATCCAAAATCCCAAAAACCCAAAAACCCAAAAACCCAAATTCCCAAAAACCCAAAAACTCAAAAACCCAAAAACTCAAAAATCCAAAATCCCAAAAACCCAAAAATTCAAATTCCCAAAAATCCAAATTCCCAAAAATCCAAAACCCAAAAATCCAAAATCCCAAAAATCCAAAAACCCAAAAATCCAAAATCCCAAAAATCCAAAAACCCATAAACCCAAATTCCCAAAAATCCAAAAACCCAAAAATTCAAATTCCCAAAAATCCAAAAACCCAAAAACCCAAAAATCCAAATTTCCAAAAATTAAAACACCAAAAACCTAAAAACCCAAAAATCTGAAAAAATAAAAATCCCAAACACCCAAAAATCCAAATTTCCAAAAATTAAAAAACACCAAAAACCCAAAAATCTAAAAAAATAAAAATCCCAAAAACCCAAAAATTCAAAACACCAAAAACCCAAAAATCTAAAAAAAACCCCCAAAAAATCCACGCCTTAAAATTACTTACAACCTTAACTTGACTAACGTAACCCTAGATCTCAGCCTACACCTTAACTTGACTAAGTCGACCCCAACCTCAATCTCAAACAAAAATTCAAAAACCCAAAAACCCAAATTCCCAAAAATCCAAAACCCAAAAACCCAAAAATCCAAAATCCCAAAAACCCAAAAATCCAAAATCCCAAAAACCCAGATACAAATTCCCAAAAATCCAAAATCCCAAAAACCCAAAAATCCAAAACCCAAAAATCCAAATTTCCAAAAATTCAAATACCCAAAAACCCAAATTCCCAAAAATCCAAAACCAAAAAATCCAAAAACCCAAAACCACCCAAAAAAAAAAACCCCAAAAAATCCACGCCTTAAAATTCCTTACAACCTTAACTTGACTAAGTCGACCTCAACCCCAATCTAAACCTCAACGTAACCCTAGATCTCAGCCTACACCTTAACTTGACTAAGTCGACCTCAACCTAACCCTCGATCTAAGCTACACCTTAGCTTGACTAAATCGACCTCAACCCCAATCTAAACCTCAACGTAACCCTAGATCTCAGCCTACACCTTAACTTGACTAAGTCGACCCCAACCTCAATCTCAACCAAAAATCCAAAAACCCAAAAACTCAAATTCCCAAAAATCCAAAAACCCAAAAATCCAAAACCCCAAAAATCCAAAATCCCAAAAACCCAAAAATCTAATTCCCAAAAATCCAAAAACCCAAAAACCCAAAAATCCAAAAACCCAAAAACCCAAAAATCCAAAAACCCAAAAATCCAGACCCAAAAATCCAAAAACCCAAAAATCCAAAACCCCAAAAATTCAAATTCCCAAAAACCCAAAAATCCAAATTCCCAAAAATTCAAAAACCCAAAAATCCAAATTTCCAAAAATCTAAATAAATAAAAATCCCAAAAACCCAAAAATTCAAAACACCAAAAACCCAAAAATCTAAAAAAAACACCCCCCTAAAAACAACCCCCAAAAAATCCACGCCTTAAAATTACTTACAACCTTAACTTGACCAAGTCGACCTCAACCTAACCCTCGATCTAAGCTTACACCTTAGCTTGACTAAATCGACCTCAACCCCAATCTAAACCTCAACGTAACCCTAGATCTCAGCCTACACCTTAACTTGGCTAAGTCGACCTCAACCTAACCCTCGATCTAAGCTTACACCTTAGCTTGACTAAATCGACCTCAACCCCAATCTAAACCTCAACGTAACCCTAAATCTCAGCCTACACCTTAACTTGACTAAGTCGACCCCAACCTCAATCTCAACCAAAAATCCAAAAACCCAAAAACCCAAATTCCCAAAAATCCAAAACCCAAAAACCCAAAATCCCAAAAACCCAAAAATTCAAATTCCCAAAAATCCAAAATCCCAAAAACCCAAAAATTCAAATTCCCAAAAATCCAAAAACCCAAAAATCCAAATTCCCAAAAATTCAAAAACCCAAAAATCCAAATTTCCAAAAATTAAAAAACACCAAAAACCTAAAAACCCAAAAATCTAAAAAAATAAAAATCCCAAAAACCCAAAAATTCAAAACACCAAAAACCCAAAAATCTAAAAAAAACACCCCCCTAAAAACAACCCCCAAAAAATCCACGCCTTAAAATTACTTACAACCTTAACTTGACCAAGTCGACCTCAACCTAACCCTCGATCTAAGCTTACACCTTAGCTTGACTAAATCGACCTCAACCCCAATCTAAACCTCAACGTAACCCTAGATCTCAGCCTACACCTTAACTTGACTAAGTCGACCTCAACCTAACCCGCGATCTAAGCTTACACCTTAGCTTGACTAAATCGACCTCAACCCCAATCTAAACCTCAACGTAACCCTAAATCTCAGCCTACACCTTAACTTGACTAAGTCGACCCCAACCTCAATCTCAACCAAAAATCCAAAAACCCAAAAACCCAAATTCCCAAAAATCCAAAACCCAAAAACCCAAAAACCCAAAAATCCAAAATCCCAAAAACCCAAAAATCCAAAATCCCAAAAATCCCAAAAACTCAAAAATCCAAAATCCCAAAAACCCAAAAATTCAAATTCCCAAAAATCCAAATTCCCAAAAATCCAAAACCCAAAAACCCAAATTCCCAAAAATCCAAAACCCAAAAACCCAAAAATCCAAAATCCCAAAAACCCAAAAACCCAAAAACCCAAATTCCCAAAAACCCAAAAACTCAAAAACCCAAAAACTCAAAAATCCAAAATCCCAAAAACCCAAAAATTCAAATTCCCAAAAATCCAAATTCCCAAAAATCCAAAACCCAAAAATCCAAAATCCCAAAAATCCAAAAACCCAAAAATCCAAAATCCCAAAAATCCAAAAACCCATAAACCCAAATTCCCAAAAATCCAAAAACCCAAAAATTCAAATTCCCAAAAATCCAAAAACCCAAAAACCCAAAAATCCAAATTTCCAAAAATTAAACCAAAAACCTAAAAACCCAAAAATCTGAAAAAATAAAAATCCCAAACACCCAAAAATCCAAATTTCCAAAAATTAAAAAACACCAAAAACCCAAAAATCTAAAAAAATAAAAATCCCAAAAACCCAAAAATTCAAAACACCAAAAACCCAAAAATCTAAAAAAAACCCCCAAAAAATCCACGCCTTAAAATTACTTACAACCTTAACTTGACTAACGTAACCCTAGATCTCAGCCTACACCTTAACTTGACTAAGTCGACCCCAACCTCAATCTCAACCAAAAATCCAAAAACCCAAAAACTCAAATTCCCAAAAATCCAAAAACCCAAAAACCCAAAAATCCAAAAACCCAAAAATCCAAAACCCCAAAAATCCAAAATCCCAAAAACCCAAAAATCCAAAAACCCAAAAACCCAAAAATCCAAATTCCCAAAAATCCAAAATCCCAAAAACCCAAAAATCCAAAAATCTAAAAAAATAAAAATCCCAAAAACCCAAAAATTCAAAACACCTAAAACCCAAAAATCTAAAAAAATAAAAATTCCAAAAACCCAAAACCCCCCAAAAAACCACCACCAAAAAATCTTAGCCTTAAAATTACTTACAACCTTAACTTGACTAAGTCGACCTCAACCTAACCCTCGATCTAAGCTTACACCTTAGCTTGACTAAATCGACCTCAACCCCAATCTAAACCTCAACGTAACCCTAGATCTCAGCCTACACCTTAACTTGACTAAGTCGACCCCAACCTCAATCTCAACCAAAAATCCAAAATCCCAAAAACCCAAAAATCCAAAAACCCAAAAACCCAAATTCCCAAAAACCAAAATTCCCAAAAACCCAAAAACCCAAAAATCCAAAAACCCAAAAATCCAAAAACCCAAAAACCCAAAAATCCAAAATCCCAAAAACCCAAAAATTCAAATTCCCAAAAATCCAAAAACCCAAAAATTCAAATTCCCAAAAATCCAAAAACCCAAAAACCCAAAAATCCAAATTTCCAAAAATTAAAAAACACCAAAAACCTAAAAACCCAAAAATCTAAAAAAATAAAAATCCCAAAAACCCAAAAATCTAAAAAAAACACCCACCAAAAAACCACCCCCAAAAAATCCACGCCTTAAAATTACTTACAACCTTAACTTAACTAAGTCGACCTCAACCTAACCCTCGATCTAAGCTTACACCTTAGCTTGACTAAATCGACCTCAACCCCAATCTAAACCTCAACGTAACCCTAAATCTCAGCCTACACCTTAACTTGACTAAGTCGACCCCAACCTCAATCTCAACCAAAAATCCAAAACCCAAAAACCCAAAAATCCAAAATCCCAAAAACCCAAAAATTCAAATTCCCAAAAATCCAAATTCCCAAAAATCCAAAACCCAAAAACCCAAAAATCCCAAAAACCCAAAAATTCAAATTCCCAAAAATCCAAAAACCCATAAACCTAAATTCCCAAAAATCCAAAACCCAAAAATCCAAATTTTCAAAAATTCAAACCAAAAACCTAAAAACCCAAAAATCTAAAAAAATAAAAATCCCCAAAACCCAAAAATCCAAAATCCCAAAAATCCAAAATCCCAAAAATCCAAAAACCCATAAACCCAAATTCCCAAAAATCCAAAAACCCAAAAATCTGAAAAAATAAAAATCCCAAACACCCAAAAATCCAAATTTCCAAAAATTAAAAAACACCAAAAACCTAAAAACCCAAAAATCTAAAAAAATAAAAATCCCAAAAACCCAAAAATTCAACACCAAAAACCCAAAAATCTAAAAAAACCCCCCAAAAAATCCACGCCTTAAAATTACTTACAACCTTAACTTGACTAACGTAACCCTAGATCTCAGCCTACACCTTAACTTGACTAAGTCGACCCCAACCTCAATCTCAAACAAAAATTCAAAAACCCAAAAACCCAAATTCCCAAAAATCCAAAACCCAAAAACCCAAAAATCCAAAATCCAAAATCCCAAAAACCCAAAAATCCAAAATCCCAAAAATCCAAAGATTCAAATTCCCAAAAATCCAAAATCCCAAAAACCCAAAAATCCAAAATCCAAAACCCAAAAATCCAAATTTCCAAAAATTCAAATACCCAAAAACCCAAATTCCCAAAAATCCAAAACCAAAAAATCCACGCCTTAAAATTACTTACAACCTTAACTTGACTAAGTCGACCTCAACCTAACCCTCGATCAAAGCTTACACCTTAGCTTGACTAAATCGACCTCAACCCCAATCTAAACCTCAACGTAACCCTAGATCTCAGCCTACACCTTAACTTGACTAAGTCGACCTCAACCTAACCCTCGATCTAAGCTACACCTTAGCTTGACTAAATCGACCTCAACCCAATCTAAACCTCAACGTAACCCTAGATCTCAGCCTACACCTTAACTTGACTAAGTCGACCCCAACCTCAATCTCAACCAAAAATCCAAAAACCCAAAAACTCAAATTCCCAAAAATCCAAAAACCCAAAAACCCAAAAATCCAAAAACCCAAAAATCCAAAACCCCAAAAATCCAAAATCCCAAAAACCCAAAAATCTAATTCCCAAAAATCCAAAAACCCAAAAACCCAAAAATCCAAATTCCCAAAAATCCAAAATCCCAAAAACCCAAAAATCCAAAAATCTAAAAAAATAAAAATCCCAAAAACCCAAAAATTCAAAACACCTAAAACCCAAAAATCTAAAAAAATAAAAAACCCAAAACCCCCCAAAAAACCACCACCAAAAAATCTTAGCCTTAAAATTACTTACAACCTTAACTTGACTAAGTCGACCTCAACCTAACCCTCGATCTAAGCTTACACCTTAGCTTGACTAAATCGACCTCAACCCCAATCTAAACCTCAACGTAACCCTAGATCTCAGCCTACACCTTAACTTGACCAAGTCGACCCCAACCTCAATCTCAACCAAAAATCGAAAATCCCAAAAACCCAAAAATCCAAATTCCCAAAAATCCAAAAATCTAATTCCCAAAAATCCAAGAACCCAAAAACCCAAAAATCCAAATTGCCAAAAATCCAAAATCCCAAAAACCCAAAAATTCAAATTCCCAAAAATCCAAAATCCCAAAAACCCAAAAATCCAAATTGCCAAAAATCCAAAATCCCAAAAACCCAAAAATTCAAATTCCCAAAAATCCAAAATCCCAAAAACCCAAAAATCCAAAAATCTGAAAAAAATAAAAATCCCGAAAACCCAATAATCCGAATTCCCAAAAATCCAAAACCCCAAAAATTCAAATTCCCAAAAATCCAAAAACCCAAAAATCCAGACCCAAAAATCCAAAAACCCAAAAATCCAAAACCCCAAAAATTCAAATTCCCAAAAACCCAAAAATCCAAATTCCCAAAAATTCAAAAACCCAAAAATCCAAATTTCCAAAAATTAAAAAACACCAAAAACCTAAAAACCCAAAAATCTAAAAAAATAAAAATCCCAAAAACCCAAAAATTCAAAACACCAAAAACCCAAAAATCTAAAAAAAACACCCCCCTAAAAACAACCCCCAAAAAATCCACTCCTTAAAATTACTTACAACCTTAACTTGACCAAGTCGACCTCAACCTAACCCTCGATCTAAGCTTACACCTTAGCTTGACTAAATCGACCTCAACCCCAATCTAAACCTCAACGTAACCCTAGATCTCAGCCTACACCTTAACTTGACTAAGTCGACCCCAACCTCAATCTCAACCAAAAATCCAAAAACCCAAATTCCCAAAAATCCAAAACCCAAAAACCCAAAATCCCAAAAACCCAAAAATCCAAAATCCCAAAAATCCCAAAAACCCAAAAACCCAAATTCCCAAAATCCCAAAAACTCAAAAATCCAAAATCCCAAAAACCCAAAAATTCAAATTCCCAAAAATCCAAATTCCCAAAAATCCAAAACCCAAAAATCCAAAATCCCAAAAATCCAAAAACCCAAAAATCCAAAATCCCAAAAATCCAAAAACCCATAAACCCAAATTCCCAAAAATCCAAAAACCCAAAAATTCAAATTCCCAAAAATCCAAAAACCCAAAAACCCAAAAATCCAAATTTCCAAAAATTAAAACACCAAAAACCTAAAAACCCAAAAATCTGAAAAAATAAAAATCCCAAACACCCAAAAATTCAAAACACCAAAAACCCAAAAATCTAAAAAAACCCCCCAAAAAATCCACGCCTTAAAATTACTTACAACCTTAACTTGACTAACGTAACCCTAGATCTCAGCCTACACCTTAACTTGACTAAGTCGACCTCAACCTAACCCTCGATCTAAGCATACACCTTAGCTTGACTAAATCGACCTCAACCCCAATCTAAACCTCAACGTAACCCTAAATCTCAGCCTACACCTTAACTTGACTAAGTCGACCCCAACCTCAATCTCAACCAAAAATCCAAAAACCCAAAAACCCAAAAATCCAAATTCCCAAAAATCCAAAATCCCAAAAACCCAAAAATCCAAAAATCTAAAAAAATAAAAATCCCAAAAACCCAAAAATTCAACACCTAAAACCCAAAAATCTAAAAAAATAAAAATTCCAAAAACTCAAAACCCCCCAAAAAACCACCACCAAAAAATCTTAGCCTTAAAATTACTTACAACCTTAACTTGACTAAGTCGACCTCAACCTAACCCTCGATCTAAGCTTACACCTTAGCTTGACTAAATCGACCTCAACCCCAATCTAAACCTCAACGTAACCCTAGATCTCAGCCTACACCTTAACTTGACTAAGTCGACCCCAACCTCAATCTCAACCAAAAATCCAAAATCCCAAAAACCCAAAAATCCAAAAACCCAAAAACCCAAATTCCCAAAAACCAAAATTCCCAAAAACCCAAAAACCCAAAAATCCAAAAACCCAAAAACCCAAAAATCCAAAATCCCAAAAACCCAAAAATTCAAATTCCCAAAAATCCAAAAACCCAAAAATTCAAATTCCCAAAAATCCAAAAACCCAAAAACCCAAAAATCCAAATTTCCAAAAATTAAAAAACACCAAAAACCTAAAAACCCAAAAATCTAAAAAAATAAAAATCCCAAAAACCCAAAAATCTAAAAAAAACACCCACCAAAAAACCACCCCCAAAAAATCCACGCCTTAAAATTACTTACAACCTTAACTTGACTAAGTCGACCTCAACCTAACCCTCGATCTAAGCTTACACCTTAGCTTGACTAAATCGACCACAACCCCAATCTAAACCTCAACGTAACCCTAAATCTCAGCCTACACCTTAACTTGACTAAGTCGACCCCAACCTCAATCTCAACCAAAAATCCAAAACCCAAAAACCCAAAAATCCAAAATCCCAAAAACCCAAAAATTCAAATTCCCAAAAATCCAAATTCCCAAAAATCCAAAACCCAAAAACCCAAAAATCCCAAAAACCCAAAAACCCAAAAATTCAAATTCCCAAAAATCCAAAAACCCATAAACCTAAATTCCCAAAAATCCAAAACCCAAAAATCCAAATTTTCAAAAATTCAAACCAAAAACCTAAAAACCCAAAAATCTAAAAAAATAAAAATCCCCAAAACCCAAAAATCCAAAATCCCAAAAATCCAAAATCCCAAAAATCCAAAAACCCATAAACCCAAATTCCCAAAAATCCAAAAACCCAAAAATCTGAAAAAATAAAAATCCCAAACACCCAAAAATCCAAATTTCCAAAAATTAAAAAACACCAAAAACCTAAAAACCCAAAAATCTAAAAAAATAAAAATCCCAAAAACCCAAAAATTCAAAACACCAAAAACCCAAAAATCTAAAAAAACCCCCCAAAAAATCCACGCCTTAAAATTACTTACAACCTTAACTTGACTAACGTAACCCTAGATCTCAGCCTACACCTTAACTTGACTAAGTCGACCCCAACCTCAATCTCAAACAAAAATTCAAAAACCCAAAAACCCAAATTCCCAAAAATCCAAAACCCAAAAACCCAAAAATCCAAAATCCAAAATCCCAAAAACCCAAAAATCCAAAATCCCAAAAATCCAAAGATTCAAATTCCCAAAAATCCAAAATCCCAAAAACCCAAAAATCCAAAATCCAAAACCCAAAAATCCAAATTTCCAAAAATTCAAATACCCAAAAACCCAAATTCCCAAAAATCCAAAACCAAAAAATCCACGCCTTAAAATTACTTACAACCTTAACTTGACTAAGTCGACCTCAACCTAACCCTCGATCAAAGCTTACACCTTAGCTTGACTAAATCGACCTCAACCCCAATCTAAACCTCAACGTAACCCTAGATCTCAGCCTACACCTTAACTTGACTAAGTCGACCTCAACCTAACCCTCGATCTAAGCTACACCTTAGCTTGACTAAATCGACCTCAACCCAATCTAAACCTCAACGTAACCCTAGATCTCAGCCTACACCTTAACTTGACTAAGTCGACCCCAACCTCAATCTCAACCAAAAATCCAAAAACCCAAAAACTCAAATTCCCAAAAATCCAAAAACCCAAAAACCCAAAAATCCAAAAACCCAAAAATCCAAAACCCCAAAAATCCAAAATCCCAAAAACCCAAAAATCTAATTCCCAAAAATCCAAAAACCCAAAAACCCAAAAATCCAAATTCCCAAAAATCCAAAATCCCAAAAACCCAAAAATCCAAAAATCTAAAAAAATAAAAATCCCAAAAACCCAAAAATTCAAAACACCTAAAACCCAAAAATCTAAAAAAATAAAAAACCCAAAACCCCCCAAAAAACCACCACCAAAAAATCTTAGCCTTAAAATTACTTACAACCTTAACTTGACTAAGTCGACCTCAACCTAACCCTCGATCTAAGCTTACACCTTAGCTTGACTAAATCGACCTCAACCCCAATCTAAACCTCAACGTAACCCTAGATCTCAGCCTACACCTTAACTTGACCAAGTCGACCCCAACCTCAATCTCAACCAAAAATCGAAAATCCCAAAAACCCAAAAATCCAAATTCCCAAAAATCCAAAACCCCAAAAATTCAAATTCCCAAAAATCCAAAAACCCAAAAATCCAAAAATCCAAAAACCTAAAAATCTAAAAACCCAAAACCCAAAAATCCAAAATCCCAAAAACCCAAAAATCTAATTCCCAAAAATCCAAGAACCCAAAAACCCAAAAATCCAAATTGCCAAAAATCCAAAATCCCAAAAACCCAAAAATTCAAATTCCCAAAAATCCAAAATCCCAAAAACCCAAAAATCCAAAAATCTGAAAAAAATAAAAATCCCGAAAACCCAATAATCCGAATTCCCAAAAATCCAAAACCCCAAAAATTCAAATTCCCAAAAATCCAAAAACCCAAAAATCCAAAAACCCAAAAATCCAAAACCCCAAAAATTCAAATTCCCAAAAACCCAAAAATCCAAATTCCCAAAAATTCAAAAACCCAAAAATCCAAATTTCCAAAAATTAAAAAACACCAAAAACCTAAAAACCCAAAAATCTAAAAAAATAAAAATCCCAAAAACCCAAAAATTCAAAACACCAAAAACCCAAAAATCTAAAAAAAACACCCCCCTAAAAACAACCCCCAAAAAATCCACTCCTTAAAATTACTTACAACCTTAACTTGACCAAGTCGACCTCAACCTAACCCTCGATCTAAGCTTACACCTTAGCTTGACTAAATCGACCTCAACCCCAATCTAAACCTCAACGTAACCCTAAATCTCAGCCTACACCTTAACTTGACTAAGTCGACCCCAACCTCAATCTCAACCAAAAATCCAAAAACCCAAAAACCCAAATTCCCAAAAATCCAAAACCCAAAAACCCAAAATCCCAAAAACCCAAAAATCCAAAATCCCAAAAATCCCAAAAACCCAAAAACCCAAATTCCCAAAATCCCAAAAACTCAAAAATCCAAAATCCCAAAAACCCAAAAATTCAAATTCCCAAAAATCCAAATTCCCAAAAATCCAAAACCCAAAAATCCAAAATCCCAAAAACCCAAAAACCCAAAAACCCAAATTCCCAAAAACCCAAAAACTCAAAAACCCAAAAACTCAAAAATCCAAAATCCCAAAAACCCGAAAATTCAAATTCCCAAAAATCCAAATTCCCAAAAATCCAAAACCCAAAAATCCAAAATCCCAAAAATCCAAAAACCCAAAAATCCAAAATCCCAAAAATCCAAAAACCCATAAACCCAAATTCCCAAAAATTCAAAACACCTAAAACCCAAAAATCTAAAAAAATAAAAAACCCAAAACCCCCCAAAAAACCACCACCAAAAAATCTTAGCCTTAAAATTACTTACAACCTTAACTTGACTAAGTCGACCTCAACCTAACCCTCGATCTAAGCTTACACCTTAGCTTGACTAAATCGACCTCAACCCCAATCTAAACCTCAACGTAACCCTAGATCTCAGCCTACACCTTAACTTGACCAAGTCGACCCCAACCTCAATCTCAACCAAAAATCGAAAATCCCAAAAACCCAAAAATCCAAATTCCCAAAAATCCAAAAATCTAACTCCCAAAAATCCAAGAACCCAAAAACCCAAAAATCCAAATTGCCAAAAATCCAAAATCCCAAAAACCCAAAAATTCAAATTCCCAAAAATCCAAAATCCCAAAAACCCAAAAATCCAAATTGCCAAAAATCCAAAATCCCAAAAACCCAAAAATTCAAATTCCCAAAAATCCAAAATCCCAAAAACCCAAAAATCCAAAAATCTGAAAAAAATAAAAATCCCGAAAACCCAATAATCCGAATTCCCAAAAATCCAAAACCCCAAAAATTCAAATTCCCAAAAATCCAAAAACCCAAAAATCCAGACCCAAAAATCTAAAAAAATAAAAATCCCAAAAACCCAAAAATTCAAAACACCTAAAACCCAAAAATCTAAAAAAATAAAAAACCCAAAACCCCCCAAAAAACCACCACCAAAAAATCTTAGCCTTAAAATTACTTACAACCTTAACTTGACTAAGTCGACCTCAACCTAACCCTCGATCTAAGCTTACACCTTAGCTTGACTAAATCGACCTCAACCCCAATCTAAACCTCAACGTAACCCTAGATCTCAGCCTACACCTTAACTTGACCAAGTCGACCCCAACCTCAATCTCAACCAAAAATCGAAAATCCCAAAAATCCAAAAATCTAATTCCCAAAAATCCAAGAACCCAAAAACCCAAAAATCCAAATTGCCAAAAATCCAAAATCCCAAAAACCCAAAAATTCAAATTCCCAAAAATCCAAAATCCCAAAAACCCAAAAATCCAAATTGCCAAAAATCCAAAATCCCAAAAACCCAAAAATTCAAATTCCCAAAAATCCAAAATCCCAAAAACCCAAAAATCCAAAAATCTGAAAAAAATAAAAATCCCGAAAACCCAATAATCCGAATTCCCAAAAATCCAAAACCCCAAAAATTCAAATTCCCAAAAATCCAAAAACCCAAAAATCCAGACCCAAAAATCCAAAAACCCAAAAATCCAAAACCCCAAAAATTCAAATTCCCAAAAACCCAAAAATCCAAATTCCCAAAAATTCAAAAACCCAAAAATCCAAATTTCCAAAAATTAAAAAACACCAAAAACCTAAAAACCCAAAAATCTAAAAAAATAAAAATCCCAAAAACCCAAAAATTCAAAACACCAAAAACCCAAAAATCTAAAAAAAACACCCCCCTAAAAACAACCCCCAAAAAATCCACTCCTTAAAATTACTTACAACCTTAACTTGACCAAGTCGACCTCAACCTAACCCTCGATCTAAGCTTACACCTTAGCTTGACTAAATCGACCTCAACCCCAATCTAAACCTCAACGTAACCCTAGATCTCAGCCTACACCTTAACTTGACTAAGTCGACCCCAACCTCAATCTCAACCAAAAATCCAAAAACCCAAAAACCCAAATTCCCAAAAATCCAAAACCCAAAAACCCAAAATCCCAAAAACCCAAAAATCCAAAATCCCAAAAATCCCAAAAACCCAAAAACCCAAATTCCCAAAATCCCAAAAACTCAAAAATCCAAAATCCCAAAAACCCAAAAATTCAAATTCCCAAAAATCCAAATTCCCAAAAATCCAAAACCCAAAAATCCAAAATCCCAAAAATCCAAAAACCCAAAAATCCAAAATCCCAAAAATCCAAAAACCCATAAACCCAAATTCCCAAAAATCCAAAAACCCAAAAATTCAAATTCCCAAAAATCCAAAAACCCAAAAACCCAAAAATCCAAATTTCCAAAAATTAAAACACCAAAAACCTAAAAACCCAAAAATCTGAAAAAATAAAAATCCCAAACACCCAAAAATTCAAAACACCAAAAACCCAAAAATCTAAAAAAACCCCCCAAAAAATCCACGCCTTAAAATTACTTACAACCTTAACTTGACTAACGTAACCCTGGATCTCAGCCTACACCTTAACTTGACTAAGTCGACCTCAACCTAACCCTCGATCTAAGCATACACCTTAGCTTGACTAAATCGACCTCAACCCCAATCTAAACCTCAACGTAACCCTAAATCTCAGCCTACACCTTAACTTGACTAAGTCGACCCCAACCTCAATCTCAACCAAAAATCCAAAAACCCAAAAACCCAAAAATCCAAATTCCCAAAAATCCAAAATCCCAAAAACCCAAAAATCCAAAAATCTAAAAAAATAAAAATCCCAAAAACCCAAAAATTCAACACCTAAAACCCAAAAATCTAAAAAAATAAAAATTCCAAAAACTCAAAACCCCCCAAAAAACCACCACCAAAAAATCTTAGCCTTAAAATTACTTACAACCTTAACTTGACTAAGTCGACCTCAACCTAACCCTCGATCTAAGCTTACACCTTAGCTTGACTAAATCGACCTCAACCCCAATCTAAACCTCAACGTAACCCTAGATCTCAGCCTACACCTTAACTTGACTAAGTCGACCCCAACCTCAATCTCAACCAAAAATCCAAAATCCCAAAAACCCAAAAATCCAAAAACCCAAAAACCCAAATTCCCAAAAACCAAAATTCCCAAAAACCCAAAAACCCAAAAATCCAAAAACCCAAAAACCCAAAAATCCAAAATCCCAAAAACCCAAAAATTCAAATTCCCAAAAATCCAAAAACCCAAAAATTCAAATTCCCAAAAATCCAAAAACCCAAAAACCCAAAAATCCAAATTTCCAAAAATTAAAAAACACCAAAAACCTAAAAACCCAAAAATCTAAAAAAATAAAAATCCCAAAAACCCAAAAATCTAAAAAAAACACCCACCAAAAAACCACCCCCAAAAAATCCACGCCTTAAAATTACTTACAACCTTAACTTGACTAAGTCGACCTCAACCTAACCCTCGATCTAAGCTTACACCTTCGCTTGACTAAATCGACCACAACCCCAATCTAAACCTCAACGTAACCCTAAATCTCAGCCTACACCTTAACTTGACTAAGTCGACCCCAACCTCAATCTCAACCAAAAATCCAAAACCCAAAAACCCAAAAATTCAAATTCCCAAAAATCCAAATTCCCAAAAATCCAAAACCCAAAAACCCAAAAATCCCAAAAACCCAAAAACCCAAAAATTCAAATTCCCAAAAATCCAAAAACCCATAAACCTAAATTCCCAAAAATCCAAAACCCAAAAATCCAAATTTTCAAAAATTCAAACCAAAAACCTAAAAACCCAAAAATCTAAAAAAATAAAAATCCCCAAAACCCAAAAATCCAAAATCCCAAAAATCCAAAATCCCAAAAATCCAAAAACCCATAAACCCAAATTCCCAAAAATCCAAAAACCCAAAAATCTGAAAAAATAAAAATCCCAAACACCCAAAAATCCAAATTTCCAAAAATTAAAAAACACCAAAAACCTAAAAACCCAAAAATCTAAAAAAATAAAAATCCCAAAAACCCAAAAATTCAAAACACCAAAAACCCAAAAATCTAAAAAAACCCCCCAAAAAATCCACGCCTTAAAATTACTTACAACCTTAACTTGACTAACGTAACCCTAGATCTCAGCCTACACCTTAACTTGACTAAGTCGACCCCAACCTCAATCTCAAACAAAAATTCAAAAACCCAAAAACCCAAATTCCCAAAAATCCAAAACCCAAAAACCCAAAAATCCAAAATCCAAAATCCCAAAAACCCAAAAATCCAAAATCCCAAAAATCCAAAGATTCAAATTCCCAAAAATCCAAAATCCCAAAAACCCAAAAATCCAAAATCCAAAACCCAAAAATCCAAATTTCCAAAAATTCAAATACCCAAAAACCCAAATTCCCAAAAATCCAAAACCAAAAAATCCACGCCTTAAAATTACTTACAACCTTAACTTGACTAAGTCGACCTCAACCTAACCCTCGATCAAAGCTTACACCTTAGCTTGACTAAATCGACCTCAACCCCAATCTAAACCTCAACGTAACCCTAGATCTCAGCCTACACCTTAACTTGACTAAGTCGACCTCAACCTAACCCTCGATCTAAGCTACACCTTAGCTTGACTAAATCGACCTCAACCCAATCTAAACCTCAACGTAACCCTAGATCTCAGCCTACACCTTAACTTGACTAAGTCGACCCCAACCTCAATCTCAACCAAAAATCCAAAAACCCAAAAACTCAAATTCCCAAAAATCCAAAAACCCAAAAACCCAAAAATCCAAAAACCCAAAAATCCAAAACCCCAAAAATCCAAAATCCCAAAAACCCAAAAATCTAATTCCCAAAAATCCAAAAACCCAAAAACCCAAAAATCCAAATTCCCAAAAATCCAAAATCCCAAAAACCCAAAAATCCAAAAATCTAAAAAAATAAAAATCCCAAAAACCCAAAAATTCAAAACACCTAAAACCCAAAAATCTAAAAAAATAAAAAACCCAAAACCCCCCAAAAAACCACCACCAAAAAATCTTAGCCTTAAAATTACTTACAACCTTAACTTGACTAAGTCGACCTCAACCTAACCCTCGATCTAAGCTTACACCTTAGCTTGACTAAATCGACCTCAACCCCAATCTAAACCTCAACGTAACCCTAGATCTCAGCCTACACCTTAACTTGACCAAGTCGACCCCAACCTCAATCTCAACCAAAAATCGAAAATCCCAAAAACCCAAAAATCCAAATTCCCAAAAATCCAAAACCCCAAAAATTCAAATTCCCAAAAATCCAAAAACCCAAAAATCCAAAAATCCAAAAACCTAAAAATCTAAAAACCCAAAACCCAAAAATCCAAAATCCCAAAAACCCAAAAATCTAATTCCCAAAAATCCAAGAACCCAAAAACCCAAAAATCCAAATTGCCAAAAATCCAAAATCCCAAAAACCCAAAAATTCAAATTCCCAAAAATCCAAAATCCCAAAAACCCAAAAATCCAAAAATCTGAAAAAAATAAAAATCCCGAAAACCCAATAATCCGAATTCCCAAAAATCCAAAACCCCAAAAATTCAAATTCCCAAAAATCCAAAAACCCAAAAATCCAAAAACCCAAAAATCCAAAACCCCAAAAATTCAAATTCCCAAAAATCCAAAAACCCAAAAATCCAAAAACCCAAAAATCCAAAACCCCAAAAATTCAAATTCCCAAAAACCCAAAAATCCAAATTCCCAAAAATTCAAAAACCCAAAAATCCAAATTTCCAAAAATTAAAAAACACCAAAAACCTAAAAACCCAAAAATCTAAAAAAATAAAAATCCCAAAAACCCAAAAATTCAAAACACCAAAAACCCAAAAATCTAAAAAAAACACCCCCCTAAAAACAACCCCCAAAAAATCCACTCCTTAAAATTACTTACAACCTTAACTTGACCAAGTCGACCTCAACCTAACCCTCGATCTAAGCTTACACCTTAGCTTGACTAAATCGACCTCAACCCCAATCTAAACCTCAACGTAACCCTAGATCTCAGCCTACACCTTAACTTGACTAAGTCGACCTCAACCTAACCCGCGATCTAAGCTTACACCTTAGCTTGACTAAATCGACCTCAACCCCAATCTAAACCTCAACGTAACCCTAAATCTCAGCCTACACCTTAACTTGACTAAGTCGACCCCAACCTCAATCTCAACCAAAAATCCAAAAACCCAAAAACCCAAATTCCCAAAAATCCAAAACCCAAAAACCCAAAATCCCAAAAACCCAAAAATCCAAAAACCCAAAAACCCAAATTCCCAAAATCCCAAAAACTCAAAAATCCAAAATCCCAAAAACCCAAAAATTCAAATTCCCAAAAATCCAAATTCCCAAAAATCCAAAACCCAAAAATCCAAAATCCCAAAAATCCAAAAACCCAAAAATCCAAAATCCCAAAAATCCAAAAACCCATAAACCCAAATTCCCAAAAATCCAAAAACCCAAAAATTCAAATTCCCAAAAATCCAAAAACCCAAAAACCCAAAAATCCAAATTTCCAAAAATTAAAACACCAAAAACCTAAAAACCCAAAAATCTGAAAAAATAAAAATCCCAAACACCCAAAAATTCAAAACACCAAAAACCCAAAAATCTAAAAAAACCCCCCAAAAAATCCACGCCTTAAAATTACTTACAACCTTAACTTGACTAACGTAACCCTAGATCTCAGCCTACACCTTAACTTGACTAAGTCGACCTCAACCTAACCCTCGATCTAAGCATACACCTTAGCTTGACTAAATCGACCTCAACCCCAATCTAAACCTCAACGTAACCCTAAATCTCAGCCTACACCTTAACTTGACTAAGTCGACCCCAACCTCAATCTCAACCAAAAATCCAAAAACCCAAATTCCCAAAAATCCAAAAACCCAAAAATCTAAAAAAATAAAAATCCCAAAAACCCAAAAATTCAAAACACCAAAAACCCAAAAATCTAAAAAAAACACCCCCCTAAAAACAACCCCCAAAAAATCCACGCCTTAAAATTACTTACAACCTTAACTTGACCAAGTCGACCTCAACCTAACCCTCGATCTAAGCTTACACCTTAGCTTGACTAAATCGACCTCAACCCCAATCTAAACCTCAACGTAACCCTAGATCTCAGCCTACACCTTAACTTGACTAAGTTGACCTCAACCTAACCCGCGATCTAAGCTTACACCTTAGCTTGACTAAATCGACCTCAACCCCAATCTAAACCTCAACGTAACCCTAAATCTCAGCCTACACCTTAACTTGACTAAGTCGACCCCAACCTCAATCTCAACCAAAAATCCAAAAACCCAAAAACCCAAATTCCCAAAAATCCAAAACCCAAAAACCCAAAAATCCAAAATCCCAAAAACCCAAAAACCCAAAAACCCAAATTCCCAAAAACCCAAAAACTCAAAAACCCAAAAACTCAAAAATCCAAAATCCCAAAAACCCAAAAATTCAAATTCCCAAAAATCCAAATTCCCAAAAATCCAAAACCCAAAAATCCAAAATCCCAAAAATCCAAAAACCCAAAAATCCAAAATCCCAAAAATCCAAAAACCCATAAACCCAAATTCCCAAAAATCCAAAAACCCAAAAATTCAAATTCCCAAAAATCCAAAAACCCAAAAACCCAAAAATCCAAATTTCCAAAAATTCAAAACACCAAAAACCCAAAAATCTAAAAAAAACACCCCCCTAAAAACAACCCCCAAAAAATCCACGCCTTAAAATTACTTACAACCTTAACTTGACCAAGTCGACCTCAACCTAACCCTCGATCTAAGCTTACACCTTAGCTTGACTAAATCGACCTCAACCCCAATCTAAACCTCAACGTAACCCTAGATCTCAGCCTACACCTTAACTTGACTAAGTCGACCTCAACCTAACCCGCGATCTAAGCTTACACCTTAGCTTGACTAAATCGACCTCAACCCCAATCTAAACCTCAACGTAACCCTAAATCTCAGCCTACACCTTAACTTGACTAAGTCGACCCCAACCTCAATCTCAACCAAAAATCCAAAAACCCAAAAACCCAAATTCCCAAAAATCCAAAACCCAAAAACCCAAAAATCCAAAATCCCAAAAATCCAAAAATCCAAAATCCCAAAAACCCAAAAATCCAAAATCCCAAAAATCCCAAAAACCCAAAAACCCAAATTCCCAAAAACCCAAAAACTCAAAAACCCAAAAACTCAAAAATCCAAAAACCCAAAAATTCAAATTCCCAAAAATCCAAATTCCCAAAAATCCAAAACCCAAAAATCCAAAATCCCAAAAATCCAAAAACCCAAAAATCCAAAATCCCAAAAATCCAAAAACCCATAAACCCAAATTCCCAAAAATCCAAAAACCCAAAAATTCAAATTCCCAAAAATCCAAAAACCCAAAAACCCAAAAATCCAAATTTCCAAAAATTAAAACACCAAAAACCTAAAAACCCAAAAATCTGAAAAAATAAAAATCCCAAACACCCAAAAATCCAAATTTCCAAAAATTAAAAAACACCAAAAACCCAAAAATCTAAAAAAATAAAAATCCCAAAAACCCAAAAATTCAAAACACCAAAAACCCAAAAATCTAAAAAAACCCCCCAAAAAATCCACGCCTTAAAATTACTTACAACCTTAACTTGACTAACGTAGCCCTAGATCTCAGCCTACACCTTAACTTGACTAAGTCGACCCCAACCTCAATCTCAACCAAAAATCCAAAAACCCAAAAACTCAAATTCCCAAAAATCCAAAAACCCAAAAACCCAAAAATCCAAAAACCCAAAAATCCAAAACCCCAAAAATCCAAAATCCCAAAAACCCAAAAATCCAAAAACCCAAAAACCCAAAAATCCAAATTCCCAAAAATCCAAAATCCCAAAAACCCAAAAATCCAAAAATCTAAAAAAATAAAAATCCCAAAAACCCAAAAATTCAAAACACCTAAAACCCAAAAATCTAAAAAAATAAAAATTCCAAAAACCCAAAACCCCCCAAAAAACCACCACCAAAAAATCTTAGCCTTAAAATTACTTACAACCTTAACTTGACTAAGTCGACCTCAACCTAACCCTCGATCTAAGCTTACACCTTAGCTTGACTAAATCGACCTCAACCCCAATCTAAACCTCAACGTAACCCTAGATCTCAGCCTACACCTTAACTTGACTAAGTCGACCCCAACCTCAATCTCAACCAAAAATCCAAAATCCCAAAAACCCAAAAATCCAAAAACCCAAAAATCCAAAAACCCAAAAACCCAAATTCCCAAAAATCCAAATTCCCAAAAATCCAAAACCCAAAAACCCAAAAATCCCAAAAACCCAAAAACCCAAAAATTCAAATTCCCAAAAATCCAAAAACCCATAAACCTAAATTCCCAAAAATCCAAAACCCAAAAATCCAAATTTTCAAAAATTCAAACCAAAAACCTAAAAACCCAAAAATCTAAAAAAATAAAAATCCCCAAAACCCAAAAATCCAAAATCCCAAAAATCCAAAATCCCAAAAATCCAAAAACCCATAAACCCAAATTCCCAAAAATCCAAAAACCCAAAAATCTGAAAAAATAAAAATCCCAAAAACCCAAAAATTCAAAACACCAAAAACCCAAAAATCTAAAAAAACCCCCCAAAAAATCCACGCCTTAAAATTACTTACAACCTTAACTTGACTAACGTAGCCCTAGATCTCAGCCTACACCTTAACTTGACTAAGTCGACCCCAACCTCAATCTCAACCAAAAATCCAAAAACCCAAAAACTCAAATTCCCAAAAATCCAAAAACCCAAAAACCCAAAAATCCAAAAACCCAAAAATCCAAAACCCCAAAAATCCAAAATCCCAAAAACCCAAAAATCCAAAATCCCAAAAATCCAAAATCCCAAAAATCCAAAAACCCATAAACCCAAATTCCCAAAAATCCAAAAACCCAAAAATCTGAAAAAATAAAAATCCCAAAAACCCAAAAACCCAAAAATTCATATTCCCAAAAATCCAAAAACCCATAAACCTAAATTCCCAAAAATCCAAAACCCAAAAATCCAAATTTTCAAAAATTCAAACCAAAAACCTAAAAACCCAAAAATCTAAAAAAATAAAAATCCCAAAAACCCAAAAATTCAAAACACCAAAAACCCAAAAATCTAAAAAAACCCCCCAAAAAATCCACGCCTTAAAATTACTTACAACCTTAACTTGACTAACGTAACCCTAGATCTCAGCCTACACCTTAACTTGACTAAGTCGACCCCAACCTCAATCTCAAACAAAAATTCAAAAACCCAAAAACCCAAATTCCCAAAAATCCAAAACCCAAAAACCCAAAAATCCAAAATCCAAAATCCCAAAAACCCAAAAATCCAAAATCCCAAAAATCCAAAGATTCAAATTCCCAAAAATCCAAAATCCCAAAAACCCAAAAATCCAAAATCCAAAACCCAAAAATCCAAATTTCCAAAAATCCAAAACCAAAAAATCCACGCCTTAAAATTACTTACAACCTTAACTTGACTAAGTCGACCTCAACCTAACCCTCGATCAAAGCTTACACCTTAGCTTGACTAAATCGACCTCAACCCCAATCTAAACCTCAACGTAACCCTAGATCTCAGCCTACACCTTAACTTGACTAAGTCGACCTCAACCTAACCCTCGATCTAAGCTACACCTTAGCTTGACTAAATCGACCTCAACCCCAATCTAAACCTCAACGTAACCCTAGATCTCAGCCTACACCTTAACTTGACTAAGTCGACCCCAACCTCAATCTCAACCAAAAATCCAAAAACCCAAAAACTCAAATTCCCAAAAATCCAAAAACCCAAAAACCCAAAAATCCAAAAACCCAAAAATCCAAAACCCCAAAAATCCAAAATCCCAAAAACCCAAAAATCTAATTCCCAAAAATCCAAAAACCCAAAAACCCAAAAATCCAAATTCCCAAAAATCCAAAATCCCAAAAACCCAAAAATCCAAAAATCTAAAAAAATAAAAATCCCAAAAACCCAAAAATTCAAAACACCTAAAACCCAAAAATCTAAAAAAATAAAAATTCCAAAAACCCAAAACCCCCCAAAAAACCACCACCAAAAAATCTTAGCCTTAAAATTACTTACAACCTTAACTTGACTAAGTCGACCTCAACCTAACCCTCGATCTAAGCTTACACCTTAGCTTGACTAAATCGACCTCAACCCCAATCTAAACCTCAACGTAACCCTAGATCTCAGCCTACACCTTAACTTGACCAAGTCGACCCCAACCTCAATCTCAACCAAAAATCGAAAATCCCAAAAACCCAAAAATCCAAATTCCCAAAAATCCAAAACCCCAAAAATTCAAATTCCCAAAAATCCAAAAACCCAAAAATCCAAAAATCCAAAAACCTAAAAATCTAAAAACCCAAAACCCAAAAATCCAAAATCCCAAAAACCCAAAAATCTAATTCCCAAAAATCCAAGAACCCAAAAACCCAAAAATCCAAATTGCCAAAAATCCAAAATCCCAAAAACCCAAAAATTCAAATTCCCAAAAATCCAAAATCCCAAAAACCCAAAAATCCAAAAATCTGAAAAAAATAAAAATCCCGAAAACCCAATAATCCGAATTCCCAAAAATCCAAAACCCCAAAAATCCAAAAACCCAAAAATCCAAAACCCCAAAAATTCAAATTCCCAAAAACCCAAAAATCCAAATTCCCAAAAATTCAAAAACCCAAAAATCCAAATTTCCAAAAATTAAAAAACACCAAAAACCTAAAAACCCAAAAATCTAAAAAAATAAAAATCCCAAAAACCCAAAAATTCAAAACACCAAAAACCCAAAAATCTAAAAAAAACACCCCCCTAAAAACAACCCCCAAAAAATCCACGCCTTAAAATTACTTACAACCTTAACTTGACCAAGTCGACCTCAACCTAACCCTCGATCTAAGCTTACACCTTAGCTTGACTAAATCGACCTCAACCCCAATCTAAACCTCAACGTAACCCTAGATCTCAGCCTACACCTTAACTTGACTAAGTCGACCTCAACCTAACCCTCGATCTAAGCTTACACCTTAGCTTGACTAAATCGACCTCAACCCCAATCTAAACCTCAACGTAACCCTAAATCTCAGCCTACACCTTAACTTGACTAAGTCGACCCCAACCTCAATCTCAACCAAAAATCCAAAAACCCAAAAACCCAAATTCCCAAAAATCCAAAACCCAAAAACCCAAAATCCCAAAAACCCAAAAATCCAAAATCCCAAAAATCCCAAAAACCCAAAAACCCAAATTCCCAAAATCCCAAAAACTCAAAAATCCAAAATCCCAAAAACCCAAAAATTCAAATTCCCAAAAATCCAAATTCCCAAAAATCCAAAACCCAAAAATCCAAAATCCCAAAAATCCAAAAACCCAAAAATCCAAAATCCCAAAAATCCAAAAACCCATAAACCCAAATTCCCAAAAATCCAAAAACCCAAAAATTCAAATTCCCAAAAATCCAAAAACCCAAAAACCCAAAAATCCAAATTTCCAAAAATTAAAACACCAAAAACCTAAAAACCCAAAAATCTGAAAAAATAAAAATCCCAAACACCCAAAAATTCAAAACACCAAAAACCCAAAAATCTAAAAAAACCCCCCAAAAAATCCACGCCTTAAAATTACTTACAACCTTAACTTGACTAACGTAACCCTAGATCTCAGCCTACACCTTAACTTGACTAAGTCGACCCCAACCTCAATCTCAACCAAAAATCCAAAAACCCAAAAACTCAAATTCCCAAAAATCCAAAAACCCAAAAACCCAAAAATCCAAAATCCCAAAAACCCAAAAATCCAAAATCCCAAAAACCCAAAAATCTAATTCCCAAAAATCCAAAAACCCAAAAACCCAAAAATCCAAATTCCCAAAAATCCAAAATCCCAAAAACCCAAAAATCCAAAAATCCAAAAACCTAAAAATCTAAAAACCCAAAACCCAAAAATCCAAAATCCCAAAAACCCAAAAATCTAATTCCCAAAAATCCAAGAACCCAAAAACCCAAAAATCCAAATTGCCAAAAATCCAAAATCCCAAAAACCCAAAAATTCAAATTCCCAAAAATCCAAAATCCCAAAAACCCAAAAATCCAAAAATCTGAAAAAAATAAAAATCCCAAAAACCCAATAATCCGAATTCCCAAAAATCCAAAACCCCAAAAATTCAAATTCCCAAAAATCCAAAAACCCAAAAATCCAAAGACCCAAAAATCCAAAAACCCAAAAATCCAAAACCCCAAAAATTCAAATTCCCAAAAATCCAAAAACCCAAAAATCCAAAAATCCAAAATCCCAAAAATTCAAATTTCCAAAAATTAAAAAACACCAAAAACCTAAAAACCCAAAAATCTAAAAAAAACACCCCCCAAAAAACCACCCCCAAAAAATCCACGCCTTAAAATTACTTACAACCTTAACTTGACTAACGTAACCCTAGATCTCAGCCTACACCTTAACTTGACTAAGTCGACCTCAACCTAACCCTCGATCTAAGCTTACACCTTAGCTTGACTAAATCGACCTCAACCCCAATCTAAACCTCAACGTAACCCTAGATCTCAGCCTACACCTTAACTTGACTAAGTCGACCTCAACCTCAACCTCAACCTCACCTCAACCTCAACCTCAACCTCAACCTCAACCTCAACCTCAAACTAAACATCACCCTAGATTTCAGCCTACACCTTAGCTTGACTAAATCGACCTCAACCCCAATCTAAACCTCAACGTAACCCTAGATCTCAGCCTACACCTTAACTTGACTAAGTCGACCTCAACCTAACCCTCGATCTAAGCTTACACCTTAGCTTGACTAAATCGACCTCAACCCCAATCTAAACCTCAACGTAACCCTAGATCTCAGCCTACACCTTAACTTGACTAAGTCGACCCCAACCTCAATCTCAACCAAAAATCCAAAAACCCAAAAACTCAAAAACCCAAAAACCCAAAAATCCCAAAAACCCAAAAACCCAAAAATTCAAATTCCCAAAAATCCAAAAACCCAAAAACCCAAAAACCCAAAAATCCAAAATCCCAAAAATCCAAAATCCCAAAAACCCAAAAATTCAAATTCCCAACAATCCAAAAACCCAAAAACCCAAAAATCCAAATTTCCAAAAATTAAAACACCAAAAACCTAAAAACCCAAAAATCTGAAAAAATAAAAATCCCAAACACCCAAAAATTCAAAACACCAAAAACCCAAAAATCTAAAAAAACCCCCCAAAAAATCCACGCCTTAAAATTACTTACAACCTTAACTTGACTAACGTAACCCTAGATCTCAGCCTACACCTTAACTTGACTAAGTCGACCCCAACCTCAATCTCAACCAAAAATCCAAAAACCCAAAAACTCAAATTCCCAAAAATCCAAAAACCCAAAAACCCAAAAATCCAAAATCCCAAAAACCCAAAAATCCAAAATCCCAAAAACCCAAAAATCTAATTCCCAAAAATCCAAAAACCCAAAAACCCAAAAATCCAAATTCCCAAAAATCCAAAATCCCAAAAACCCAAAAATCCAAAAATCCAAAAACCTAAAAATCTAAAAACCCAAAACCCAAAAATCCAAAATCCCAAAAACCCAAAAATCTAATTCCCAAAAATCCAAGAACCCAAAAACCCAAAAATCCAAATTGCCAAAAATCCAAAATCCCAAAAACCCAAAAATTCAAATTCCCAAAAATCCAAAATCCCAAAAACCCAAAAATCCAAAAATCTGAAAAAAATAAAAATCCCAAAAACCCAATAATCCGAATTCCCAAAAATCCAAAACCCCAAAAATTCAAATTCCCAAAAATCCAAAAACCCAAAAATCCAAAGACCCAAAAATCCAAAAACCCAAAAATCCAAAACCCCAAAAATTCAAATTCCCAAAAATCCAAAAACCCAAAAATCCAAAAATCCAAAATCCCAAAAATTCAAATTTCCAAAAATTAAAAAACACCAAAAACCTAAAAACCCAAAAATCTAAAAAAAACACCCCCCAAAAAACCACCCCCAAAAAATCCACGCCTTAAAATTACTTACAACCTTAACTTGACTAACGTAACCCTAGATCTCAGCCTACACCTTAACTTGACTAAGTCGACCTCAACCTAACCCTCGATCTAAGCTTACACCTTAGCTTGACTAAATCGACCTCAACCCCAATCTAAACCTCAACGTAACCCTAGATCTCAGCCTACACCTTAACTTGACTAAGTCGACCTCAACCTCAACCTCAACCTCACCTCAACCTCAACCTCAACCTCAACCTCAACCTCAACCTCAAACTAAACATCACCCTAGATTTCAGCCTACACCTTAGCTTGACTAAATCGACCTCAACCCCAATCTAAACCTCAACGTAACCCTAGATCTCAGCCTACACCTTAACTTGACTAAGTCGACCTCAACCTAACCCTCGATCTAAGCTTACACCTTAGCTTGACTAAATCGACCTCAACCCCAATCTAAACCTCAACGTAACCCTAGATCTCAGCCTACACCTTAACTTGACTAAGTCGACCCCAACCTCAATCTCAACCAAAAATCCAAAAACCCAAAAACTCAAAAACCCAAAAACCCAAAAATCCCAAAAACCCAAAAACCCAAAAATTCAAATTCCCAAAAATCCAAAAACCCAAAAACCCAAAAACCCAAAAATCCAAAATCCCAAAAATCCAAAATCCCAAAAACCCAAAAATTCAAATTCCCAACAATCCAAAAACCCAAAAATCCAAATTCCCAAAAACCCAAAAATCCAAAATCCCAAAAACCCAAAAATTCAAATTCCCAAAAATTCAAAAACCCAAAAATCCAAAAACCCAAAAACCCAAAAATCCAAAAACCCAAAACCACCCAAAAAAAAACCCCAAAAAAACCACGCCTTAAAATTACTTACAACCTTAACTTGACCAAGTCGACCTCAACCTAACCCTCGATCAAAGCTTACACCTTTGCTTGACTAAATCGACCTCAACCCCAATCTAAACCTCAACGTAACCCTAGATCTCAGCCTACACCTTAACTTGACTAAGTCGACCCCAACCTCAATCTCAACCAAAAATCCAAAATCCCAAAAACCCAAAAATCCAAAATCCCAAAAACCCAAATTCCCAAAAACCCAAAAATCTAAAAAAAACACCCACCAAAAAACCACCCCCAAAAAATCCACGCCTTAAAATTACTTACAACCTTAACTTGACTAAGTCGACCTCAACCTAACCCTCGATCTAAGCTTACACCTTAGCTTGACTAAATCGACCTCAACCCCAATCTAAACCTCAACGTAACCCTAGATCTCAGCCTACACCTTAACTTGACTAAGTCGACCTCAACCTAATCCTCGATCTAAGCTTACACCTTAGCTTGACTAAATCGACCTCAACCCCAATCTAAACCTCAACGTAACCCTAGATCTCAGCCTACACCTTAACTTGACTAAGTCGACCTCAACCTAACCCTCGATCTAAGCTTACACCTTAGCTTGACTAAATCGACCTCAACCCCAATCTAAACCTCAACGTAACCCTAGATCTCAGCCTACACCTTAACTTGACTAAGTCGACCTCAACCTAACCCTCGATCTAAGCTTACACCTTAGCTTGACTAAATCGACCTCAAGCCCAATCTAAACCTCAACGTAACCCTAGATCTCAGCCTACACCTTAACTTGACTAAGTCGACCCCAACCTCAATCTCAACCAAAAATCCAAAAACCCAAAAACCCAAAAATCCAAATTTCCAAAAATTCAAAACACCAAAAACCTAAAAACCCAAAAAACTAAAAAAATAAAAATCCCCAAAACCCAAAAATCCAAAATCCCAAAAACCCAAAAATCCCAAAAATTCAAAAATCCAAAATCCCAAAAATCCAAAATCCCAAAAACCCAAAAATCCAAATTTCCAAAAATTCAAAAACCCAAAAACCCAAATTCCCAAAAATCCAAAATCCCAAAAACCCAAAAATCCAAAATCCAAAACCCAAAAACCCAAAAATCCAAAAATCCAAAATCCCAAAAACCCAAAAATCCAAATTCCCAAAAATCCAAAACCCCAAAAATTCAAATTCCCAAAAATCCAAAATCGATCGATACGACCTTTCGTTCTCGACTTATTCGCGTTTAAGCGATAATTTTTTTTTTTTCGAGATTGGGCTCTATTTGGTGCAGAAAAAAGCGCTCTTTCCAACGGCGCCAACCGCAGATCGATACGACCTTTCGTTCTCGACTTATTCGCGTTTAAGCGATAATTTTTTTTTTTTCGAGATTGGGCTCTATTTGGTGCAGAAAAAAGCGCTCTTTCCAACGGCGCCAACCGCAGATCGATACGACCTTTCGTTCTCGACTTATTCGCGTTTAAGCGATAATTTTTTTTTTTCGAGATTGGGCTCTATTTGGTGCAGAAAAAAGCGCTCTTTCCAACGGTGCCAACCGCAGATCGATACGACCTTTCGTTCTCGACTTATTCGCGTTTAAGCGATAATTTTTTTTTTTTCGAGATTGGGCTCTATTTGGTGCAGAAAAAAGCGCTCTTTCCAACGGCGCCAACCGCAGATCGATACGACCTTTCGTTCTCGACTTATTCGCGTTTAAGCGATAATTTTTTTTTTTTCGAGATTGGGCTCTATTTGGTGCAGAAAAAAGCGCTCTTTCCAACGGCGCCAACCGCAGATCGATACGACCTTTCGTTCTCGACTTATTCGCGTTTAAGCGATAATTTTTTTTTTTTCGAGATTGGGCTCTATTTGGTGCAGAAAAAAGCGCTCTTTCCAACGGCGCCAACCGCAGATCGATACGACCTTTCGTTCTCGACTTATACGCGTTTAAGCGATAATTTTTTTTTTTCGAGATTGGGCTCTATTTGGTGCAGAAAAAAGCGCTCTTTCCAACGGCGCTAACCGCAGATCGATACGACCTTTCGTTCTCGACTTATTCGCGTTTAAGCGATAATTTTTTTTTTTTCGAGATTGGGCTCTATTTGGTGCAGAAAAAAGCGCTCTTTCCAACGGCGCCAACCGCAGATCGATACGACCTTTCGTTCTCGACTTATTCGCGTTTAAGCGATAATTTTTTTTTTTTCGAGATTGGGCTCTATTTGGTGCAGAAAAAAGCGCTCTTTCCAACGGCGCCAACCGCAGATCGATACGACCTTTCGTTCTCGACTTATTCGCGTTTAAGCGATAATTTTTTTTTTTTCGAGATTGGGCTCTATTTGGTGCAGAAAAAAGCGCTCTTTCCAACGGCGCCAACCGCAGATCGATACGACCTTTCGTTCTCGACTTATTCGCGTTTAAGCGATAATTTTTTTTTTTTCGAGATTGGGCTCTATTTGGTGCAGAAAAAAGCGCTCTTTCCAACGGCGCCAACCGCAGATCGATACGACCTTTCGTTCTCGACTTATTCGCGTTTAAGCGATAATTTTTTTTTTTCGAGATTGGGCTCTATTTGGTGCAGAAAAAAGCGCTCTTTCCAACGGCGCCAACCGCAGATCGATACGACCTTTCGTTCTCGACTTATTCGCGTTTAAGCGATAATTTTTTTTTTTTCGAGATTGGGCTCTATTTGGTGCAGAAAAAAGCGCTCTTTCCAACGGCGCCAACCGCAGATCGATACGACCTTTCGTTCTCGACTTATTCGCGTTTAAGCGATAATTTTTTTTTTTTCGAGATTGGGCTCTATTTGGTGCAGAAAAAAGCGCTCTTTCCAACGGCGCCAACCGCAGATCGATACGACCTTTCGTTCTCGACTTATTCGCGTTTAAGCGATAATTTTTTTTTTTTCGAGATTGGGCTCTATTTGGTGCAGAAAAAAGCGCTCTTTCCAACGGCGCCAACCGCAGATCGATACGACCTTTCGTTCTCGACTTATTCGCGTTTAAGCGATAATTTTTTTTTTTCGAGATTGGGCTCTATTTGGTGCAGAAAAAAGCGCTCTTTCCAACGGCGCCAACCGCAGATCGATACGACCTTTCGTTCTCGACTTATTCGCGTTTAAGCGATAATTTTTTTTTTTCGAGATTGGGCTCTATTTGGTGCAGAAAAAAGCGCTCTTTCCAACGGCGCCAACCGCAGATCGATACGACCTTTCGTTCTCGACTTATTCGCGTTTAAGCGATAATTTTTTTTTTTTCGAGATTGGGCTCTATTTGGTGCAGAAAAAAGCGCTCTTTCCAACGGCGCCAACCGCAGATCGATACGACCTTTCGTTCTCGACTTATTCGCGTTTAAGCGATAATTTTTTTTTTTTCGAGATTGGGCTCTATTTGGTGCAGAAAAAAGCGCTCTTTCCAACGGCGCCAACCGCAGATCGATACGACCTTTCGTTCTCGACTTATTCGCGTTTAAGCGATAATTTTTTTTTTTTCGAGATTGGGCTCTATTTGGTGCAGAAAAAAGCGCTCTTTCCAACGGCGCCAACCGCAGATCGATACGACCTTTCGTTCTCGACTTATTCGCGTTTAAGCGATAATTTTTTTTTTTTCGATATTGGGCTCTATTTGGTGCAGAAAAAAGCGCTCTTTCCAACGGCGCCAACCGCAGATCGATACGACCTTTCGTTCTCGACTTATTCGCGTTTAAGCGATAATTTTTTTTTTTCGAGATTGGGCTCTATTTGGTGCAGAAAAAAGCGCTCTTTCCAACGGCGCCAACCGCAGATCGATACGACCTTTCGTTCTCGACTTATTCGCGTTCAAGCGATAATTTTTTTTTTTCGAGATTGGGCTCTATTTGGTGCAGAAAAAAGCGCTCTTTCCAACGGCGCCAACCGCAGATCGATACGACCTTTCGTTCTCGACTTATTCGCGTTTTAAGCGATAATTTTTTTTTTTCGAGATTGGGCTCTATTTGGTGCAGAAAAAAGCGCTCTTTCCAACGGCGCCAACCGCAGATCGATACGACCTTTCGTTCTCGACTTATTCGCGTTTAAGCGATAATTTTTTTTTTTTCGAGATTGGGCTCTATTTGGTGCAGAAAAAAGCGCTCTTTCCAACGGCGCCAACCGCAGATCGATACGACCTTTCGTTCTCGACTTATTCGCGTTTAAGCGATAATTTTTTTTTTTTCGAGATTGGGCTCTATTTGGTGCAGAAAAAAGCGCTCTTTCCAACGGCGCCAACCGCAGATCGATACGACCTTTCGTTCTCGACTTATTCGCGTTTAAGCGATAATTTTTTTTTTTTCGAGATTGGGCTCTATTTGGTGCAGAAAAAAGCGCTCTTTCCAACGGCGCCAACCGCAGATCGATACGACCTTTCGTTCTCGACTTATTCGCGTTTAAGCGATAATTTTTTTTTTTTCGAGATTGGGCTCTATTTGGTGCAGAAAAAAGCGCTCTTTCCAACGGCGCCAACCGCAGATCGATACGACCTTTCGTTCTCGACTTATTCGCGTTTAAGCGATAATTTTTTTTTTCGAGATTGGGCTCTATTTGGTGCAGAAAAAAGCGCTCTTTCCAACAGCGCCAACCGCAGATCGATACGACCTTTCGTTCTCGACTTATTCGCGTTTAAGCGATAATTTTTTTTTTTCGAGATTGGGCTCTATTTGGTGCAGAAAAAAGCGCTCTTTCCAACGGCGCCAACCGCAGATCGATACGACCTTTCGTTCTCGACTTATTCGCGTTTAAGCGATAATTTTTTTTTTTTCGAGATTGGGCTCTATTTGGTGCAGAAAAAAGCGCTCTTTCTAACGGCGCCAACCGCAGATCGATACGACCTTTCGTTCTCGACTTATTCGCGTTTAAGCGATAATTTTTTTTTTTTCGAGATTGGGCTCTATTTGGTGCAGAAAAAAGCGCTCTTTCCAACGGCGCCAACCGCAGATCGATACGACCTTTCGTTCTCGACTTATTCGCGTTTAAGCGATAATTTTTTTTTTTCGAGATTGGGCTCTATTTGGTGCAGAAAAAAGCGCTCTTTCCAACGGCGCCAACCGCAGATCGATACGACCTTTCGTTCTCGACTTATTCGCGTTTAAGCGATAATTTTTTTTTTTTCGAGATTGGGCTCTATTTGGTGCAGAAAAAAGCGCTCTTTCCAACGGCGCCAACCGCAGATCGATACGACCTTTCGTTCTCGACTTATTCGCGTTTAAGCGATATTTTTTTTTTTTCGAGATTGGGCTCTATTTGGTGCAGAAAAAAGCGCTCTTTCCAACGGCGCCAACCGCAGATCGATACGACCTTTCGTTCTCGACTTATTCGCGTTTAAGCGATAATTTTTTTTTTTTCGATATTGGGCTCTATTTGGTGCAGAAAAAAGCGCTCTTTCCAACGGCGCCAACCGCAGGTCGATACGACCTTTCGTTCTCGACTTATTCGCGTTTAAGCGATAATTTTTTTTTTTTCGATATTGGGCTCTATTTGGTGCAGAAAAAAGCGCTCTTTCCAACGGCGCCAACCGCAGATCGATACGACCTTTCGTTCTCGACTTATTCGCGTTTAAGCGATAATTTTTTTTTTTTCGAGATTGGGCTCTATTTGGTGCAGAAAAAAGCGCTCTTTCCAACGGCGCCAACCGCAGATCGATACGACCTTTCGTTCTCGACTTATTCGCGTTTAAGCGATAATTTTTTTTTTTTCGAGATTGGGCTCTATTTGGTGCAGAAAAAAGCGCTCTTTCCAACGGCGCCAACCGCAGATCGATACGACCTTTCGTTCTCGACTTATTCGCGTTTAAGCGATAATTTTTTTTTTTTTCGAGATTGGGCTCTATTTGGTGCAGAAAAAAGCGCTCTTTCCAACGGCGCCAACCGCAGATCGATACGACCTTTCGTTCTCGACTTATTCGCGTTTAAGCGATAATTTTTTTTTTTCGAGATTGGGCTCTATTTGGTGCAGAAAAAAGCGCTCTTTCCAACGGCGCCAACCGCAGATCGGTACGACCTTTCGTTCTCGACTTATTCGCGTTTAAGCGATAATTTTTTTTTTCGAGATTGGGCTCTATTTGGTGCAGAAAAAAGCGCTCTTTCCAACAGCGCCAACCGCAGATCGATACGACCTTTCGTTCTCGACTTATTCGCGTTTAAGCGATAATTTTTTTTTTTCGAGATTGGGCTCTATTTGGTGCAGAAAAAAGCGCTCTTTCCAACGGCGCCAACCGCAGATCGATACGACCTTTCGTTCTCGACTTATTCGCGTTTAAGCGATAATTTTTTTTTTTTCGAGATTGGGCTCTATTTGGTGCAGAAAAAAGCGCTCTTTCCAACGGCGCCAACCGCAGATCGATACGACCTTTCGTTCTCGACTTATTCGCGTTTAAGCGATAATTTTTTTTTTTTCGAGATTGGGCTCTATTTGGTGCAGAAAAAAGCGCTCTTTCCAACGGCGCCAACCGCAGATCGATACGACCTTTCGTTCTCGACTTATTCGCGTTTAAGCGATAATTTTTTTTTTTCGAGATTGGGCTCTATTTGGTGCAGAAAAAAGCGCTCTTTCCAACGGCGCCAACCGCAGATCGATACGACCTTTCGTTCTCGACTTATTCGCGTTTAAGCGATATTTTTTTTTTTTCGAGATTGGGCTCTATTTGGTGCAGAAAAAAGCGCTCTTTCCAACGGCGCCAACCGCAGATCGATACGACCTTTCGTTCTCGACTTATTCGCGTTTTGGAATTTTAACTTAAATTCAAAAATTGGATACTACTGGCGCCATCTACGGCTATATGGCTTAACTAGAGCTGAAAACGCAAAGGGAAACTTCAAGACTAGTGGCGCCGTCTTGCGTGAAATAGCCGAATTACGATTAATTCGGCTATTAGACGTCGGATGGCGCCACCGGTAGCGGCCGAAGTTTACCATCTATATCATTCTATAATCATCTATGGACTCAAGAATTTTCATAGACATAGACTTCTAATTCATAATCAGAAATAACCATACCTATACATAAACAATTAAATGTAGGGTTCAGTTGTTTGTTGACATGTCAAAAAATTATTAAAAAATTTTAAATTGTAAAATAAAAATGGGAATTCAAAAGGAAGCACTAAAACAAACAAATAAACCTCATAGACATTAAAGACACCGTTCGAAGGGGGCTGGCTATGAATGCTATAAACGAAGCGCATCAAGGTAACTACCTATATATAGTCACGTCATTGCTGTAACAAGTTCCAATTCATTTCTTTACTTTTTGATGCGCTTTTATCGTCTCGTCTCGTGTCATTTGTTATTTTACCGCCTTGTTAATTCGTCCTTTCTGTGTGTTTTTGTTTAGTTTGACTCATCGAAGAGATCCTATCGAAGTTATATGTACGTATAATGAAACAAGTCGTCTAAAATGGTATTCTTATTCGTCGTCTTCCTTTGCCGATCGTTTTCTTCAGAAGCACGTTTAAAAGGTAATTAATATATTGGATAGATATTTATATGTAGAAATGAAACCTGTTATTAATCAATCTAATCAATTGCCACCGTATGTGTTTCAGGTCTACGCCGGAGAAGACTGAGAAAACCGCTGGTTCGAACGATTTTGTTTACCCTTAATTTTACTTAATATTGAGCAAATACTCGACGTTATAAGCTCATTTTTATTCATAATACGCTTATATAAGCTAATTTTAATGAGTAGTAGGTATAAGGCGATAATCGACGTTGTATGCATAGCTTATGTTACCCAATAGTAGGCAATAAACAACATGTATTGTGTAAATTGTAAGAGACTTTGTATTATATAATTATCAAATACATTATTCCTTATTGTTAATGGTGTTTTATTGCTTAATTTTTGGAATTTTAACTTAAATTCAAAAATTGGATACTACTGACGCCATCTACGGCTTGATGGCTTAACTAGAGCTGAAAACGCGAAGGGAAACTTCAAGATTAATTCGGCTATTAGACGTCGGATGGCGCCACCGGTAGCGTGCGAAGTTTACCATCTATATCATTCTATAATCATCTATGGACTCAAGAATTTTCATAGACATAGACTTCTAATACATAATCATAAATAACCATACGTATACATAAACAATTAAATGTAGGGTTCGGATGTTTGTTGACATGTCAAAAAAATATTAAAAAATTTTAAATTGTAAAATAAAAATGGGAATTCAAAAGGAAGCACTAAAACAAACAAATAAACCTCATAGACATGGAAGACATCGTTCGAAGGGGGCTGGCTATGAATGCTGTAAACGAAGCGCATCAAGGTAAATACGTATATATAGCCACGTCATTGCTGTAACAAGTTCCAATTCATTTCTTTACTTTTTGATGCGCTTTTATCGTCTCGTCTCGTGTCATTTGTTATTGTACCGCCTTGTTAATTCGTCCTTTCTGTGTGTTTTTGTTTAGTTTGACTCATCGAAGAGATCCTATCGAAGTTATATGTACGTATAATGAAACAAGTCGTCTAAAATGGTATTCTTATTCGTCGTCTTCCTTTGCCGATCGTTTGCTTCAGAAGCACGTTTAAAAGGTAATTAATATATTGGATAGATATTTATATGTAGAAATGAAACCTGTTATTAATCAATCTAATCAATTGCCACCGTATGTGTTTCAGGTCTACGCCGGAGAAGACTGAGAAAACCGCTGGTTCGAACGATTTTGTTTACCCTTAATTTTACTTAATATTGAGCAAATACTCGACGTTATAAGCTCATTTTTATTCATAATACGCTTATATAAGCTAATTTTAATGAGTAGTAGGTATAAGGCGATAATCGACGTTGTATGCATAGCTTATGTTACCCAATAGTAGGCAATAAACAACATGTATTGTGTAAATTGTAAGAGACTTTGTATCATATAATTATCAAATACATTATTCCTTATTGTTAATGGTGTTTTATTGCTTAATTTTTGGAATTTTAACTTAAATTCAAAAATTGGATACTACTGGCGTCATCTACGGCTTGATGGCTTAACTAGAGCTGAAAACGCGAAGGGAAACTTCAAGATTAATTCGGCTATTAGAGTCGGATGACGCCACCAGTAGCGGCCGAAGTTTACCATCTATATCATTCTATAATCATCTATGGACTCAAGAATTTTCATAGACATAGACTTCTAATACATAATCATAAATAACCATACGTATACATAAACAATTAAATGTAGGGTTCGGATGTTTGTTGACATGTCAAAAAAATATTAAAAAATTTTAAATTGTAAAATAAAAATGGGAATTCAAAAGGAAGCACTAAAACAAACAAATAAACCTCATAGACATGGAAGACATCGTTCGAAGGGGGCTGGCTATGAATGCTATAAACGAAGCGCATCAAGGTAAATACCTATATATAGTCACGTCATTGCTGTAACAAGTTCCAATTCATTTCTTTACTTTTTGATGCGCTTTTATCGTCTCGTCTCGTGTCATTTGTTATTTTACCGCCTTGTTAATTCGTCCTTTCTGTGTGTTTTTGTTTAGTTTGACTCATCGAAGAGATCCTATCGAAGTTATATGTACGTATAATGAAACAAGTCGTCTAAAATGGTATTCTTATTCGTCGTCTTCCTTTGCCGATCGTTTTCTTCAGAAGCACGTTTAAAAGGTAATTAATATATTAAATAGATATTTATATGTAGAAATGAAACCTGTTATTAATCAATCTAATCAATTGCCACCGTATGTGTTTCAGGTCTACGCCGGAGAAGACTGAGAAAACCGCTGGTTCGAACGATTTTGTTTACCCTTAATTTTACTTAATATTGAGCAAATACTCGACGTTATAAGCTCATTTTTATTCATAATACGCTTATATAAGCTAATTTTAATGAGTAGTAGGTATAAGGCAATGATCGACGATGTATGCATAGCTTATGTTACCCAATAGTAGGCAATAAACAACATGTATTGTGTAAATTGTAAGAGACTTTGTATTATATAATTATTAAATACATTATTCCTTATTGTTAATGGTGTTTTATTGCTTAATTTTTGGAATTTTAACTTAAATTCAAAAATTGGATACTACTGGCGCCATCTACGGCTATATGGCTTAACTAGAGCTGAAAACGCAATGGGAAACTTCAAGACTGGTGGCGCCGTCTTGCGTGAAATAGCCGAATTACGATTAATTCGGCTATTAGACGTCGGATGGCGCCACCGGTAGCGGCCGAAGTTTACCATCTATATCATTCTATAATCATCTATGGACTCAAGAATTTTCAAAGACATAAACTTCTAATACATAATCACAAAAAACCATACGTATACATTAACAATTAAATGTAGGGTTCGGATGTTTGTTGACATGTCAAAAAAGTATTAAAAAATTTTAAATTGTAAAATAAAAATGGGAATTCAAAAGGAAGCACTAAAACAAACAAATAAACCTCATAGACATGGAAGACATCGTTCGAAGAGGGCTGGCTGTGAATGCTATAAACGAAGCGCATCAAGGTAAATACCTATATATAGTCACGTCATTGCTGTAACAAGTTCCAATTCATTTCTTTACTTTTTGATGCACTTTTATCGTCTCGTCTCGTGTCATTTGTTATTTTACCGCCTTGTTAATTCGTCCTTTCTGTGTGTTTTTGTTTAGTTTGACTCATCGAAGAGATCCTATCGAAGTTATATGTACGTATAATGAAACAAGTCGTCTAAAATGGTATTCTTATTCGTCGTCTTCCTTTGCCGATCGTTTTCTTCAGAAGCACGTTTAAAAGGTAATTAATATATTGGATAGATATTTATATGTAGAAATGAAACCTGTTATTAATCAATCTAATCAATTGCCACCGTATGTGTTTCAGGTCTACGCCGGAGAAGACTGAGAAAACCGCTGGTTCGAACGATTTTGTTTACCCTTAATTTTACTTAATATTGAGCAAATACTCGACGTTATAAGCTCATTTTTATTCATAATACGCTTATATAAGCTAATTTTAATGAGTAGTAGGTATAAGGCGATGATCGACGTTGTATGCATAGCTTATGTTACCCAATAGTAGGCAATAAACAACATGAATTGTGTAAATTGTAAGAGACTTTGTATCATATAATTATCAAATACATTATTCCTTATTGTTAATGGTGTTTTATTGCTTAATTTTTGGAATTTTAATTTAAATTCAAACATTGGATACTACTGGCGCCATCTACGGCTTGATGGCTTAACTAGAGCTGAAAACGCGAAGGGAAACTTCAAGATTAATTCGGCTATTAGACGTCGGATGGCGCCACCGGTAGCGGCCGAAGTTTACCATCTATATCATTCTATAATCATCTATGGACTCAAGAATTTTCATAGACATAAACTTCTAATACATAATCACAAATAAACATACGTATACATAAACAATTAAATGTAGGGTTCGGATGTTTGTTGACATGTCAAAAAAATATTAAAAAATTTTAAATTGTAAAATAAAAATGGGAATTCAAAAGGAAGCACTAAAACAAACAAATAAACCTCATAGACATGGAAGACATCGTTCGAAGGGGGCTGGCTATGAATGCTATAAACGAAGCGCATCAAGGTAAATACCTATATATAGTCACGTCATTGCTGTAACAAGTTCCAATTCATTTCTTTACTTTTTGATGCACTTTTATCGTCTCGTCTCGTGTCATTTGTTATTTTACCGCCTTGTTAATTCGTCCTTTCTGTGTGTTTTTGTTTAGTTTGACTCATCGAAGAGATCCTATCGAAGTTATATGTACGTATAATGAAACAAGTCGTCTAAAATGGTATTCTTATTCGTCGTCTTCCTTTGCCGATCGTTTGCTTCAGAAGCACGTTTAAAAGGTAATTAATATATTGGATAGATATTTATATGTAGAAATGAAACCTGTTATTAATCAATCTAATCAATTGCCACCGTATGTGTTTCAGGTCTACGCCGGAGAAGACTGAGAAAACCGCTGGTTCGAACGATTTTGTTTACCCTTAATTTTACTTAATATTGAGCAAATACTCGACGTTATAAGCTCATTTTTATTCATAATACGCTTATATAAGCTAATTTTAATGAGTGGTAGGTATAAGGCGATGATCGACGTTGTATGCATTGCTTATGTTCCCAATAGTAGGCAATAAACAACATGTATTGTGTAAATTGTAAGAGACTTTGTATCATATAATTATCAAATACATTATTCCTTATTGTTAATGGTGTTTTATTGCTTAATTTTTGGAATTTTAACTTAAATTCAAAAATTGGATACTACTGGCGCCATCTACGGCTTGATGGCTTAACTAGAGCTGAAAACGCGAAGGGAAACTTCAAGATTAATTCGGCTATTAGACGTCGGATGGCGCCACCGGTAGCGGCCGAAGTTTACCATCTATATCATTCTATAATCATCTATGGACTCAAGAATTTTCATAGACATAAACTTCTAATACATAATCACAAATAACCATACTTATACATTAACAATTAAATGTAGGGTTCGGTTGTTTGTTGACATGTCAAAAAAATATTAAAAAATTTTAAATTGTAAAATAAAAATGGGAATTCAAAAGGAAGCACTAAAACAAACAAATAAACCTCATAGACATGGAAGACACCGTTCGAAGGGGGCTGGCTATGAATGCTATAAACGAAGCGCATCAAGGTAAATACCTATATTTAGTCACGTCATTGCTGTAACAAGTTCCAATTCATTTCTTTACTTTTTGATGCGCTTTTATCGTCTCGTCTCGTGTCATTTGTTATTTTACCGCCTTGTTAATTCGTCCTTTCTGTGTGTTTTTGTTTAGTTTGACTCATCGAAGAGATCCTATCGAAGTTATATGTACGTATAATGAAACAAGTCGTCTAAAATGGTATTCTTATTCGTCGTCTTCCTTTGCCGATCGTTTTCTTCAGAAGCACGTTTAAAAGGTAATTAATATATTGGATAGATATTTATATGTAGAAATGAAACCTGTTATTAATCAATCTAATCAATTGCCACCGTATGTGTTTCAGGTCTACGCCGGAGAAGACTGAGAAAACCGCTGGTTCGAACGATTTTGTTTACCCTTAATTTTACTTAATATTGAGCAAATACTCGACGTTATAAGCTCATTTTTATTCATAATACGCTTATATAAGCTAATTTTAATGAGTAGTAGGTATAAGGCAATGATCGACGTTGTATGCATAGCTTATGTTACCCAATAGTAGGCAATAAACAACATGTATTGTGTAAATTGTAAGAGACTTTGTATTATATAATTATCAAATACATTATTCCTTATTGTTAATGGTGTTTTATTGCTTAATTTTTGGAATTTTAACTTAAATTCAAAAATTGGATACTACTGGCGCCATCTACGGCTTGATGGCTTAACTAGAGCTGAAAACGCGAAGGGAAACTTCAAGATTAATTCGGCTATTAGACGTCGGATGGCGCCACCGGTAGCGGCCGAAGTTTACCATCTATATCATTCTATAATCATCTATGGACTCAAGAATTTTCATAGACATAAACTTCTAATACATCATAGACAATAATACATAATCACAAATAACCATACGTATACATTAACAATTAAATGTAGGGTTCGGTTGTTTGTTGACATGTCAAAAAAATATTAAAAAATTTTAAATTGTAAAATAAAAATGGGAATTCAAAAGGAAGCACTAAAACAAACAAATAAACCTCATAGACATGGAAGACACCGTTCGAAGGGGGCTGGCTATGAATGCTATAAACGAAGCGCATCAAGGTAAATACCTATATATAGTCACGTCATTGCTGTAACAAGTTCCAATTCATTTCTTTACTTTTTGATGCGCTTTTATCGTCTCGTCTCGTGTCATTTGTTATTTTACCGCCTTGTTAATTCGTCCTTTCTGTGTGTTTTTGTTTAGTTTGACTCATCGAAGAGATCCTATCGAAGTTATATGTACGTATAATGAAACAAGTCGTCTAAAATGGTATTCTTATTCGTCGTCTTCCTTTGCCGATCGTTTTCTTCAGAAGCACGTTTAAAAGGTAATTAATATATTGGATAGATATTTATATGTAGAAATGAAACCTGTTATTAATCAATCTAATCAATTGCCACCGTATGTGTTTCAGGTCTACGCCGGAGAAGACTGAGAAAACCGCTGGTTCGAACGATTTTGTTTACCCTTAATTTTACTTAATATTGAGCAAATACTCGACGTTATAAGCTCATTTTTATTCATAATACGCTTATATAAGCTAATTTTAATGAGTAGTAGGTATAAGGCAATGATCGACGATGTATGCATAGCTTATGTTACCCAATAGTAGGCAATAAACAACATGTATTGTGTAAATTGTAAGAGACTTTGTATTATATAATTATTAAATACATTATTCCTTATTGTTAATGGTGTTTTATTGCTTAATTTTTGGAATTTTAACTTAAATTCAAAAATTGGATACTACTGGCGCCATCTACGGCTATATGGCTTAACTAGAGCTGAAAACGCAATGGGAAACTTCAAGACTGGTGGCGCCGTCTTGCGTGAAATAGCCGAATTACGATTAATTCGGCTATTAGACGTCGGATGGCGCCACCGGTAGCGGCCGAAGTTTACCATCTATATCATTCTATAATCATCTATGGACTCAAGAATTTTCATAGACATAAACTTCTAATACATAATCACAAATAAACATACGTATACATAAACAATTAAATGTAGGGTTCGGATGTTTGTTGACATGTCAAAAAAATATTAAAAAATTTTAAATTGTAAAATAAAAATGGGAATTCAAAAGGAAGCACTAAAACAAACAAATAAACCTCATAGACATGGAAGACATCGTTCGAAGGGGGCTGGCTATGAATGCTATAAACGAAGCGCATCAAGGTAAATACCTATATATAGTCACGTCATTGCTGTAACAAGTTCCAATTCATTTCTTTACTTTTTGATGCACTTTTATCGTCTCGTCTCGTGTCATTTGTTATTTTACCGCCTTGTTAATTCGTCCTTTCTGTGTGTTTTTGTTTAGTTTGACTCATCGAAGAGATCCTATCGAAGTTATATGTACGTATAATGAAACAAGTCGTCTAAAATGGTATTCTTATTCGTCGTCTTCCTTTGCCGATCGTTTGCTTCAGAAGCACGTTTAAAAGGTAATTAATATATTGGATAGATATTTATATGTAGAAATGAAACCTGTTATTAATCAATCTAATCAATTGCCACCGTATGTGTTTCAGGTCTACGCCGGAGAAGACTGAGAAAACCGCTGGTTCGAACGATTTTGTTTACCCTTAATTTTACTTAATATTGAGCAAATACTCGACGTTATAAGCTCATTTTTATTCATAATACGCTTATATAAGCTAATTTTAATGAGTAGTAGGTATAAGGCAATGATCGACGTTGTATGCATAGCTTATGTTACCCAATAGTAGGCAATAAACAACATGTATTGTGTAAATTGTAAGAGACTTTGTATTATATAATTATCAAATACATTATTCCTTATTGTTAATGGTGTTTTATTGCTTAATTTTTGGAATTTTAACTTAAATTCAAAAATTGGATACTACTGGCGCCATCTACGGCTTGATGGCTTAACTAGAGCTGAAAACGCGAAGGGAAACTTCAAGATTAATTCGGCTATTAGACGTCGGATGGCGCCACCGGTAGCGGCCGAAGTTTACCATCTATATCATTCTATAATCATCTATGGACTCAAGAATTTTCATAGACATAAACTTCTAATACATCATAGACAATAATACATAATCACAAATAACCATACGTATACATTAACAATTAAATGTAGGGTTCGGTTGTTTGTTGACATGTCAAAAAAATATTAAAAAATTTTAAATTGTAAAATAAAAATGGGAATTCAAAAGGAAGCACTAAAACAAACAAATAAACCTCATAGACATGGAAGACACCGTTCGAAGGGGGCTGGCTATGAATGCTATAAACGAAGCGCATCAAGGTAAATACCTATATATAGTCACGTCATTGCTGTAACAAGTTCCAATTCATTTCTTTACTTTTTGATGCGCTTTTATCGTCTCGTCTCGTGTCATTTGTTATTTTACCGCCTTGTTAATTCGTCCTTTCTGTGTGTTTTTGTTTAGTTTGACTCATCGAAGAGATCCTATCGAAGTTATATGTACGTATAATGAAACAAGTCGTCTAAAATGGTATTCTTATTCGTCGTCTTCCTTTGCCGATCGTTTTCTTCAGAAGCACGTTTAAAAGGTAATTAATATATTGGATAGATATTTATATGTAGAAATGAAACCTGTTATTAATCAATCTAATCAATTGCCACCGTATGTGTTTCAGATCTACGCCGGAGAAGACTGAGAAAACCGCTGGTTCGAACGATTTTGTTTACCCTTAATTTTACTTAATATTGAGCAAATACTCGACGTTATAAGCTCATTTTTATTCATAATACGCTTATATAAGCTAATTTTAATGAGTAGTAGGTATAAGGCAATGATCGACGATGTATGCATAGCTTATGTTACCCAATAGTAGGCAATAAACAACATGTATTGTGTAAATTGTAAGAGACTTTGTATTATATAATTATTAAATACATTATTCCTTATTGTTAATGGTGTTTTATTGCTTAATTTTTGGAATTTTAACTTAAATTCAAAAATTGGATACTACTGGCGCCATCTACGGCTATATGGCTTAACTAGAGCTGAAAACGCAATGGGAAACTTCAAGACTGGTGGCGCCGTCTTGCGTGAAATAGCCGAATTACGATTAATTCGGCTATTAGACGTCGGATGGCGCCACCGGTAGCGGCCGAAGTTTACCATCTATATCATTCTATAATCATCTATGGACTCAAGAATTTTCATAGACATAAACTTCTAATACATAATCACAAATAAACATACGTATACATAAACAATTAAATGTAGGGTTCGGATGTTTGTTGACATGTCAAAAAAATATTAAAAAATTTTAAATTGTAAAATAAAAATGGGAATTCAAAAGGAAGCACTAAAACAAACAAATAAACCTCATAGACATGGAAGACATCGTTCGAAGGGGGCTGGCTATGAATGCTATAAACGAAGCGCATCAAGGTAAATACCTATATATAGTCACGTCATTGCTGTAACAAGTTCCAATTCATTTCTTTACTTTTTGATGCACTTTTATCGTCTCGTCTCGTGTCATTTGTTATTTTACCGCCTTGTTAATTCGTCCTTTCTGTGTGTTTTTGTTTAGTTTGACTCATCGAAGAGATCCTATCGAAGTTATATGTACGTATAATGAAACAAGTCGTCTAAAATGGTATTCTTATTCGTCGTCTTCCTTTGCCGATCGTTTGCTTCAGAAGCACGTTTAAAAGGTAATTAATATATTGGATAGATATTTATATGTAGAAATGAAACCTGTTATTAATCAATCTAATCAATTGCCACCGTATGTGTTTCAGGTCTACGCCGGAGAAGACTGAGAAAACCGCTGGTTCGAACGATTTTGTTTACCCTTAATTTTACTTAATATTGAGCAAATACTCGACGTTATAAGCTCATTTTTATTCATAATACGCTTATATAAGCTAATTTTAATGAGTGGTAGGTATAAGGCGATGATCGACGTTGTATGCATTGCTTATGTTCCCAATAGTAGGCAATAAACAACATGTATTGTGTAAATTGTAAGAGACTTTGTATCATATAATTATCAAATACATTATTCCTTATTGTTAATGGTGTTTTATTGCTTAATTTTTGGAATTTTAACTTAAATTCAAAAATTGGATACTACTGGCGCCATCTACGGCTTGATGGCTTAACTAGAGCTGAAAACGCGAAGGGAAACTTCAAGATTAATTCGGCTATTAGACGTCGGATGGCGCCACCGGTAGCGGCCGAAGTTTACCATCTATATCATTCTATAATCATCTATGGACTCAAGAATTTTCATAGACATAAACTTCTAATACATAATCACAAATAACCATACTTATACATTAACAATTAAATGTAGGGTTCGGTTGTTTGTTGACATGTCAAAAAAATATTAAAAAATTTTAAATTGTAAAATAAAAATGGGAATTCAAAAGGAAGCACTAAAACAAACAAATAAACCTCATAGACATGGAAGACACCGTTCGAAGGGGGCTGGCTATGAATGCTATAAACGAAGCGCATCAAGGTAAATACCTATATTTAGTCACGTCATTGCTGTAACAAGTTCCAATTCATTTCTTTACTTTTTGATGCGCTTTTATCGTCTCGTCTCGTGTCATTTGTTATTTTACCGCCTTGTTAATTCGTCCTTTCTGTGTGTTTTTGTTTAGTTTGACTCATCGAAGAGATCCTATCGAAGTTATATGTACGTATAATGAAACAAGTCGTCTAAAATGGTATTCTTATTCGTCGTCTTCCTTTGCCGATCGTTTTCTTCAGAAGCACGTTTAAAAGGTAATTAATATATTGGATAGATATTTATATGTAGAAATGAAACCTGTTATTAATCAATCTAATCAATTGCCACCGTATGTGTTTCAGGTCTACGCCGGAGAAGACTGAGAAAACCGCTGGTTCGAACGATTTTGTTTACCCTTAATTTTACTTAATATTGAGCAAATACTCGACGTTATAAGCTCATTTTTATTCATAATACGCTTATATAAGCTAATTTTAATGAGTAGTAGGTATAAGGCAATGATCGACGTTGTATGCATAGCTTATGTTACCCAATAGTAGGCAATAAACAACATGTATTGTGTAAATTGTAAGAGACTTTGTATTATATAATTATCAAATACATTATTCCTTATTGTTAATGGTGTTTTATTGCTTAATTTTTGGAATTTTAACTTAAATTCAAAAATTGGATACTACTGGCGCCATCTACGGCTTGATGGCTTAACTAGAGCTGAAAACGCGAAGGGAAACTTCAAGATTAATTCGGCTATTAGACGTCGGATGGCGCCACCGGTAGCGGCCGAAGTTTACCATCTATATCATTCTATAATCATCTATGGACTCAAGAATTTTCATAGACATAAACTTCTAATACATCATAGACAATAATACATAATCACAAATAACCATACGTATACATTAACAATTAAATGTAGGGTTCGGTTGTTTGTTGACATGTCAAAAAAATATTAAAAAATTTTAAATTGTAAAATAAAAATGGGAATTCAAAAGGAAGCACTAAAACAAACAAATAAACCTCATAGACATGGAAGACACCGTTCGAAGGGGGCTGGCTATGAATGCTATAAACGAAGCGCATCAAGGTAAATACCTATATATAGTCACGTCATTGCTGTAACAAGTTCCAATTCATTTCTTTACTTTTTGATGCGCTTTTATCGTCTCGTCTCGTGTCATTTGTTATTTTACCGCCTTGTTAATTCGTCCTTTCTGTGTGTTTTTGTTTAGTTTGACTCATCGAAGAGATCCTATCGAAGTTATATGTACGTATAATGAAACAAGTCGTCTAAAATGGTATTCTTATTCGTCGTCTTCCTTTGCCGATCGTTTTCTTCAGAAGCACGTTTAAAAGGTAATTAATATATTGGATAGATATTTATATGTAGAAATGAAACCTGTTATTAATCAATCTAATCAATTGCCACCGTATGTGTTTCAGGTCTACGCCGGAGAAGACTGAGAAAACCGCTGGTTCGAACGATTTTGTTTACCCTTAATTTTACTTAATATTGAGCAAATACTCGACGTTATAAGCTCATTTTTATTCATAATACGCTTATATAAGCTAATTTTAATGAGTAGTAGGTATAAGGCAATGATCGACGATGTATGCATAGCTTATGTTACCCAATAGTAGGCAATAAACAACATGTATTGTGTAAATTGTAAGAGACTTTGTATTATATAATTATTAAATACATTATTCCTTATTGTTAATGGTGTTTTATTGCTTAATTTTTGGAATTTTAACTTAAATTCAAAAATTGGATACTACTGGCGCCATCTACGGCTATATGGCTTAACTAGAGCTGAAAACGCAATGGGAAACTTCAAGACTGGTGGCGCCGTCTTGCGTGAAATAGCCGAATTACGATTAATTCGGCTATTAGACGTCGGATGGCGCCACCGGTAGCGGCCGAAGTTTACCATCTATATCATTCTATAATCATCTATGGACTCAAGAATTTTCATAGACATAAACTTCTAATACATAATCACAAATAAACATACGTATACATAAACAATTAAATGTAGGGTTCGGATGTTTGTTGACATGTCAAAAAAATATTAAAAAATTTTAAATTGTAAAATAAAAATGGGAATTCAAAAGGAAGCACTAAAACAAACAAATAAACCTCATAGACATGGAAGACATCGTTCGAAGGGGGCTGGCTATGAATGCTATAAACGAAGCGCATCAAGGTAAATACCTATATATAGTCACGTCATTGCTGTAACAAGTTCCAATTCATTTCTTTACTTTTTGATGCACTTTTATCGTCTCGTCTCGTGTCATTTGTTATTTTACCGCCTTGTTAATTCGTCCTTTCTGTGTGTTTTTGTTTAGTTTGACTCATCGAAGAGATCCTATCGAAGTTATATGTACGTATAATGAAACAAGTCGTCTAAAATGGTATTCTTATTCGTCGTCTTCCTTTGCCGATCGTTTGCTTCAGAAGCACGTTTAAAAGGTAATTAATATATTGGATAGATATTTATATGTAGAAATGAAACCTGTTATTAATCAATCTAATCAATTGCCACCGTATGTGTTTCAGGTCTACGCCGGAGAAGACTGAGAAAACCGCTGGTTCGAACGATTTTGTTTACCCTTAATTTTACTTAATATTGAGCAAATACTCGACGTTATAAGCTCATTTTTATTCATAATACGCTTATATAAGCTAATTTTAATGAGTAGTAGGTATAAGGCAATGATCGACGTTGTATGCATAGCTTATGTTACCCAATAGTAGGCAATAAACAACATGTATTGTGTAAATTGTAAGAGACTTTGTATTATATAATTATCAAATACATTATTCCTTATTGTTAATGGTGTTTTATTGCTTAATTTTTGGAATTTTAACTTAAATTCAAAAATTGGATACTACTGGCGCCATCTACGGCTTGATGGCTTAACTAGAGCTGAAAACGCGAAGGGAAACTTCAAGATTAATTCGGCTATTAGACGTCGGATGGCGCCACCGGTAGCGGCCGAAGTTTACCATCTATATCATTCTATAATCATCTATGGACTCAAGAATTTTCATAGACATAAACTTCTAATACATCATAGACAATAATACATAATCACAAATAACCATACGTATACATTAACAATTAAATGTAGGGTTCGGTTGTTTGTTGACATGTCAAAAAAATATTAAAAAATTTTAAATTGTAAAATAAAAATGGGAATTCAAAAGGAAGCACTAAAACAAACAAATAAACCTCATAGACATGGAAGACACCGTTCGAAGGGGGCTGGCTATGAATGCTATAAACGAAGCGCATCAAGGTAAATACCTATATATAGTCACGTCATTGCTGTAACAAGTTCCAATTCATTTCTTTACTTTTTGATGCGCTTTTATCGTCTCGTCTCGTGTCATTTGTTATTTTACCGCCTTGTTAATTCGTCCTTTCTGTGTGTTTTTGTTTAGTTTGACTCATCGAAGAGATCCTATCGAAGTTATATGTACGTATAATGAAACAAGTCGTCTAAAATGGTATTCTTATTCGTCGTCTTCCTTTGCCGATCGTTTTCTTCAGAAGCACGTTTAAAAGGTAATTAATATATTGGATAGATATTTATATGTAGAAATGAAACCTGTTATTAATCAATCTAATCAATTGCCACCGTATGTGTTTCAGATCTACGCCGGAGAAGACTGAGAAAACCGCTGGTTCGAACGATTTTGTTTACCCTTAATTTTACTTAATATTGAGCAAATACTCGACGTTATAAGCTCATTTTTATTCATAATACGCTTATATAAGCTAATTTTAATGAGTAGTAGGTATAAGGCAATGATCGACGATGTATGCATAGCTTATGTTACCCAATAGTAGGCAATAAACAACATGTATTGTGTAAATTGTAAGAGACTTTGTATTATATAATTATTAAATACATTATTCCTTATTGTTAATGGTGTTTTATTGCTTAATTTTTGGAATTTTAACTTAAATTCAAAAATTGGATACTACTGGCGCCATCTACGGCTATATGGCTTAACTAGAGCTGAAAACGCAATGGGAAACTTCAAGACTGGTGGCGCCGTCTTGCGTGAAATAGCCGAATTACGATTAATTCGGCTATTAGACGTCGGATGGCGCCACCGGTAGCGGCCGAAGTTTACCATCTATATCATTCTATAATCATCTATGGACTCAAGAATTTTCATAGACATAAACTTCTAATACATAATCACAAATAAACATACGTATACATAAACAATTAAATGTAGGGTTCGGATGTTTGTTGACATGTCAAAAAAATATTAAAAAATTTTAAATTGTAAAATAAAAATGGGAATTCAAAAGGAAGCACTAAAACAAACAAATAAACCTCATAGACATGGAAGACATCGTTCGAAGGGGGCTGGCTATGAATGCTATAAACGAAGCGCATCAAGGTAAATACCTATATATAGTCACGTCATTGCTGTAACAAGTTCCAATTCATTTCTTTACTTTTTGATGCACTTTTATCGTCTCGTCTCGTGTCATTTGTTATTTTACCGCCTTGTTAATTCGTCCTTTCTGTGTGTTTTTGTTTAGTTTGACTCATCGAAGAGATCCTATCGAAGTTATATGTACGTATAATGAAACAAGTCGTCTAAAATGGTATTCTTATTCGTCGTCTTCCTTTGCCGATCGTTTGCTTCAGAAGCACGTTTAAAAGGTAATTAATATATTGGATAGATATTTATATGTAGAAATGAAACCTGTTATTAATCAATCTAATCAATTGCCACCGTATGTGTTTCAGGTCTACGCCGGAGAAGACTGAGAAAACCGCTGGTTCGAACGATTTTGTTTACCCTTAATTTTACTTAATATTGAGCAAATACTCGACGTTATAAGCTCATTTTTATTCATAATACGCTTATATAAGCTAATTTTAATGAGTAGTAGGTATAAGGCGATGATCGACGTTGTATGCATAGCTTATGTTACCCAATAGTAGGCAATAAACAACATGTATTGTGTAAATTGTAAGAGACTTTGTATCATATAATTATCAAATACATTATTCCTTATTGTTAATGGTGTTTTATTGCTTAATTTTTGGAATTTTAACTTAAATTCAAAAATTGGATACTACTGGCGTCATCTACGGCTTGATGGCTTAACTAGAGCTGAAAACGCGAAGGGAAACTTCAAGATTAATTCGGCTATTAGAGTCGGATGACGCCACCAGTAGCGGCCGAAGTTTACCATCTATATCATTCTATAATCATCTATGGACTCAAGAATTTTCATAGACATAGACTTCTAATACATAATCATAAATAACCATACGTATACATAAACAATTAAATGTAGGGTTCGGATGTTTGTTGACATGTCAAAAAAATATTAAAAAATTTTAAATTGTAAAATAAAAATGGGAATTCAAAAGGAAGCACTAAAACAAACAAATAAACCTCATAGACATGGAAGACATCGTTCGAAGGGGGCTGGCTATGAATGCTATAAACGAAGCGCATCAAGGTAAATACCTATATATAGTCACGTCATTGCTGTAACAAGTTCCAATTCATTTCTTTACTTTTTGATGCGCTTTTATCGTCTCGTCTCGTGTCATTTGTTATTTTACCGCCTTGTTAATTCGTCCTTTCTGTGTGTTTTTGTTTAGTTTGACTCATCGAAGAGATCCTATCGAAGTTATATGTACGTATAATGAAACAAGTCGTCTAAAATGGTATTCTTATTCGTCGTCTTCCTTTGCCGATCGTTTTCTTCAGAAGCACGTTTAAAAGGTAATTAATATATTAAATAGATATTTATATGTAGAAATGAAACCTGTTATTAATCAATCTAATCAATTGCCACCGTATGTGTTTCAGGTCTACGCCGGAGAAGACTGAGAAAACCGCTGGTTCGAACGATTTTGTTTACCCTTAATTTTACTTAATATTGAGCAAATACTCGACGTTATAAGCTCATTTTTATTCATAATACGCTTATATAAGCTAATTTTAATGAGTAGTAGGTATAAGGCAATGATCGACGATGTATGCATAGCTTATGTTACCCAATAGTAGGTAATAAACAACATGTATTGTGTAAATTGTAAGAGACTTTGTATTATATAATTATTAAATACATTATTCCTTATTGTTAATGGTGTTTTATTGCTTAATTTTTGGAATTTTAACTTAAATTCAAAAATTGGATACTACTGGCGCCATCTACGGCTATATGGCTTAACTAGAGCTGAAAACGCAATGGGAAACTTCAAGACTGGTGGCGCCGTCTTGCGTGAAATAGCCGAATTACGATTAATTCGGCTATTAGACGTCGGATGGCGCCACCGGTAGCGGCCGAAGTTTACCATCTATATCATTCTATAATCATCTATGGACTCAAGAATTTTCAAAGACATAAACTTCTAATACATAATCACAAAAAACCATACGTATACATTAACAATTAAATGTAGGGTTCGGATGTTTGTTGACATGTCAAAAAAGTATTAAAAAATTTTAAATTGTAAAATAAAAATGGGAATTCAAAAGGAAGCACTAAAACAAACAAATAAACCTCATAGACATGGAAGACATCGTTCGAAGAGGGCTGGCTGTGAATGCTATAAACGAAGCGCATCAAGGTAAATACCTATATATAGTCACGTCATTGCTGTAACAAGTTCCAATTCATTTCTTTACTTTTTGATGCACTTTTATCGTCTCGTCTCGTGTCATTTGTTATTTTACCGCCTTGTTAATTCGTCCTTTCTGTGTGTTTTTGTTTAGTTTGACTCATCGAAGAGATCCTATCGAAGTTATATGTACGTATAATGAAACAAGTCGTCTAAAATGGTATTCTTATTCGTCGTCTTCCTTTGCCGATCGTTTTCTTCAGAAGCACGTTTAAAAGGTAATTAATATATTGGATAGATATTTATATGTAGAAATGAAACCTGTTATTAATCAATCTAATCAATTGCCACCGTATGTGTTTCAGGTCTACGCCGGAGAAGACTGAGAAAACCGCTGGTTCGAACGATTTTGTTTACCCTTAATTTTACTTAATATTGAGCAAATACTCGACGTTATAAGCTCATTTTTATTCATAATACGCTTATATAAGCTAATTTTAATGAGTAGTAGGTATAAGGCGATGATCGACGTTGTATGCATAGCTTATGTTACCCAATAGTAGGCAATAAACAACATGTATTGTGTAAATTGTAAGAGACTTTGTATCATATAATTATCAAATACATTATTCCTTATTGTTAATGGTGTTTTATTGCTTAATTTTTGGAATTTTAATTTAAATTCAAACATTGGATACTACTGGCGCCATCTACGGCTTGATGGCTTAACTAGAGCTGAAAACGCGAAGGGAAACTTCAAGATTAATTCGGCTATTAGACGTCGGATGGCGCCACCGGTAGCGGCCGAAGTTTACCATCTATATCATTCTATAATCATCTATGGACTCAAGAATTTTCATAGACATAAACTTCTAATACATAATCACAAATAAACATACGTATACATAAACAATTAAATGTAGGGTTCGGATGTTTGTTGACATGTCAAAAAAATATTAAAAAATTTTAAATTGTAAAATAAAAATGGGAATTCAAAAGGAAGCACTAAAACAAACAAATAAACCTCATAGACATGGAAGACATCGTTCGAAGGGGGCTGGCTATGAATGCTATAAACGAAGCGCATCAAGGTAAATACCTATATATAGTCACGTCATTGCTGTAACAAGTTCCAATTCATTTCTTTACTTTTTGATGCACTTTTATCGTCTCGTCTCGTGTCATTTGTTATTTTACCGCCTTGTTAATTCGTCCTTTCTGTGTGTTTTTGTTTAGTTTGACTCATCGAAGAGATCCTATCGAAGTTATATGTACGTATAATGAAACAAGTCGTCTAAAATGGTATTCTTATTCGTCGTCTTCCTTTGCCGATCGTTTTCTTCAGAAGCACGTTTAAAAGGTAATTAATATATTGGATAGATATTTATATGTAGAAATGAAACCTGTTATTAATCAATCTAATCAATTGCCACCGTATGTGTTTCAGGTCTACGCCGGAGAAGACTGAGAAAACCGCTGGTTCGAACGATTTTGTTTACCCTTAATTTTACTTAATATTGAGCAAATACTCGACGTTATAAGCTCATTTTTATTCATAATACGCTTATATAAGCTAATTTTAATGAGTAGTAGGTATAAGGCAATGATCGACGATGTATGCATAGCTTATGTTACCCAATAGTAGGCAATAAACAACATGTATTGTGTAAATTGTAAGAGACTTTGTATTATATAATTATTAAATACATTATTCCTTATTGTTAATGGTGTTTTATTGCTTAATTTTTGGAATTTTAACTTAAATTCAAAAATTGGATACTACTGGCGCCATCTACGGCTATATGGCTTAACTAGAGCTGAAAACGCAATGGGAAACTTCAAGACTGGTGGCGCCGTCTTGCGTGAAATAGCCGAATTACGATTAATTCGGCTATTAGACGTCGGATGGCGCCACCGGTAGCGGCCGAAGTTTACCATCTATATCATTCTATAATCATCTATGGACTCAAGAATTTTCAAAGACATAAACTTCTAATACATAATCACAAAAAACCATACGTATACATTAACAATTAAATGTAGGGTTCGGATGTTTGTTGACATGTCAAAAAAGTATTAAAAAATTTTAAATTGTAAAATAAAAATGGGAATTCAAAAGGAAGCACTAAAACAAACAAATAAACCTCATAGACATGGAAGACATCGTTCGAAGAGGGCTGGCTGTGAATGCTATAAACGAAGCGCATCAAGGTAAATACCTATATATAGTCACGTCATTGCTGTAACAAGTTCCAATTCATTTCTTTACTTTTTGATGCACTTTTATCGTCTCGTCTCGTGTCATTTGTTATTTTACCGCCTTGTTAATTCGTCCTTTCTGTGTGTTTTTGTTTAGTTTGACTCATCGAAGAGATCCTATCGAAGTTATATGTACGTATAATGAAACAAGTCGTCTAAAATGGTATTCTTATTCGTCGTCTTCCTTTGCCGATCGTTTTCTTCAGAAGCACGTTTAAAAGGTAATTAATATATTGGATAGATATTTATATGTAGAAATGAAACCTGTTATTAATCAATCTAATCAATTGCCACCGTATGTGTTTCAGGTCTACGCCGGAGAAGACTGAGAAAACCGCTGGTTCGAACGATTTTGTTTACCCTTAATTTTACTTAATATTGAGCAAATACTCGACGTTATAAGCTCATTTTTATTCATAATACGCTTATATAAGCTAATTTTAATGAGTAGTAGGTATAAGGCAATGATCGACGTTGTATGCATAGCTTATGTTACCCAATAGTAGGCAATAAACAACATGTATTGTGTAAATTGTAAGAGACTTTGTATTATATAATTATCAAATACATTATTCCTTATTGTTAATGGTGTTTTATTGCTTAATTTTTGGAATTTTAACTTAAATTCAAAAATTGGATACTACTGGCGCCATCTACGGCTTGATGGCTTAACTAGAGCTGAAAACGCGAAGGGAAACTTCAAGATTAATTCGGCTATTAGACGTCGGATGGCGCCACCGGTAGCGGCCGAAGTTTACCATCTATATCATTCTATAATCATCTATGGACTCAAGAATTTTCATAGACATAAACTTCTAATACATAATCACAAATAACCATACGTATACATTAACAATTAAATGTAGGGTTCGGTTGTTTGTTGACATGTCAAAAAAATATTAAAAAATTTTAAATTGTAAAATAAAAATGGGAATTCAAAAGGAAGCACTAAAACAAACAAATAAACCTCATAGACATGGAAGACACCGTTCGAAGGGGGCTGGCTATGAATGCTATAAACGAAGCGCATCAAGGTAAATACCTATATATAGTCACGTCATTGCTGTAACAAGTTCCAATTCATTTCTTTACTTTTTGATGCGCTTTTATCGTCTCGTCTCGTGTCATTTGTTATTTTACCGCCTTGTTAATTCGTCCTTTCTGTGTGTTTTTGTTTAGTTTGACTCATCGAAGAGATCCTATCGAAGTTATATGTACGTATAATGAAACAAGTCGTCTAAAATGGTATTCTTATTCGTCGTCTTCCTTTGCCGATCGTTTGCTTCAGAAGCACGTTTAAAAGGTAATTAATATATTGGATAGATATTTATATGTAGAAATGAAACCTGTTATTAATCAATCTAATCAATTGCCACCGTATGTGTTTCAGGTCTACGCCGGAGAAGACTGAGAAAACCGCTGGTTCGAACGATTTTGTTTACCCTTAATTTTACTTAATATTGAGCAAATACTCGACGTTATAAGCTCATTTTTATTCATAATACGCTTATATAAGCTAATTTTAATGAGTAGTAGGTATAAGGCGATGATCGACGTTGTATGCATAGCTTATGTTACCCAATAGTAGGCAATAAACAACATGTATTGTGTAAATTGTAAGAGACTTTGTATCATATAATTATCAAATACATTATTCCTTATTGTTAATGGTGTTTTATTGCTTAATTTTTGGAATTTTAACTTAAATTCAAAAATTGGATACTACTGGCGCCATCTACGGCTTGATGGCTTAACTAGAGCTGAAAACGCGAAGGGAAACTTCAAGATTAATTCGGCTATTAGACGTCGGATGGCGCCACCGGTAGCGGCCGAAGTTTACCATCTATATCATTCTATAATCATCTATGGACTCAAGAATTTTCATAGACATAAACTTCTAATACATAATCACAAAAAACCATACGTATACATAAACAATTAAATGTAGGGTTCGGATGTTTGTTGACATGTCAAAAAAATATTAAAAAATTTTAAATTGTAAAATAAAAATGGGAATTCAAAAGGAAGCACTAAAACAAACAAATAAACCTCATAGACATGGAAGACATCGTTCGAAGGGGGCTGGCTATGAATGCTATAAACGAAGCGCATCAAGGTAAATACCTATATTTAGTCACGTCATTGCTGTAACAAGTTCCAATTCATTTCTTTACTTTTTGATGCGCTTTTATCGTCTCGTCTCGTGTCATTTGTTATTTTACCGCCTTGTTAATTCGTCCTTTCTGTGTGTTTTTGTTTAGTTTGACTCATCGAAGAGATCCTATCGAAGTTATATGTACGTATAATGAAACAAGTCGTCTAAAATGGTATTCTTATTCGTCGTCTTCCTTTGCCGATCGTTTTCTTCAGAAGCACGTTTAAAAGGTAATTAATATATTGGATAGATATTTATATGTAGAAATGAAACCTGTTATTAATCAATCTAATCAATTGCCACCGTATGTGTTTCAGGTCTACCCCGGAGAAGACTGAGAAAACCGCTGGTTCGAACGATTTTGTTTACCCTTAATTTTACTTAATATTGAGCAAATACTCGACGTTATAAGCTCATTTTTATTCATAATACGCTTATATAAGCTAATTTTAATGAGTAGTAGGTATAAGGCAATGATCGACGTTGTATGCATAGCTTATGTTACCCAATAGTAGGCAATAAACAACATGTATTGTGTAAATTGTAAGAGACTTTGTATTATATAATTATCAAATACATTATTCCTTATTGTTAATGGTGATTTATTGCTTAATTTTTGGAATTTTAACTTAAATTCAAAAATTGGATACTACTGGCGCCATCTACGGCTTGATGGCTTAACTAGAGCTGAAAACGCGAAGGGAAACTTCAAGATTAATTCGGCTATTAGACGTCGGATGGCGCCACCGGTAGCGGCCGAAGTTTACCATCTATATCATTCTATAATCATCTATGGACTCAAGAATTTTCATAGACATAATCTTCTAATACATAATCATAAATAACCATACGTATACATCATGTATACATAAACAATTAAATGTAGGGTTCGGATGTTTGTTGACATGTCAAAAAAATATTAAAAAATTTTAAATTGTAAAATAAAAATGGGAATTCAAAAGGAAGCACTAAAACAAACAAATAAACCTCATAGACATGGAAGACATCGTTCGAAGGGGGCTGCTATGAATGCTATAAACGAAGCGCATCAAGGTAAATACCTATATATAGTCACGTCATTGCTGTAACAAGTTCCAATTCATTTCTTTACTTTTTGATGCACTTTTATCGTCTCGTCTCGTGTCATTTGTTATTTTACCGCCTTGTGTAATAGCCGAATTACGATTAACTTGGCTATTAGACGCAGGATGGCGCCACTGGTAGCAACCGAAGTTTACCACCTATATCATTCTATAATCATCTATGGACTCAAGACTATTCATAGACATAGACTTCTAATACATAAACATAAAAAACCATAAATAAAGAATTAATTTTTTAAAAAAATATTCTCTGTAACTTGGCTAACTTTACAGATAGAAACACCAAAATTTAATAGGGTTGTCTCCCATTGATGTGGACGTCATCTGTATGTGCAGATTTCCTCCGGGGGTTAATTCATCCCCTCTATTAAGAATTACATTTTAAAAAAAATATTCTCTGTAACTTGGCCAATTTTAAAGAGAGAAACACCAAAATTTAATATGGTTGTCTCCCATTGATGTGGACGTCATCTGTATATGCAATTTCCTCCGGGGGTTGATTCATCCCCTCTATTAAGAATTACATTTTAAAAAAAATATTCTCTGTAACTTGGCCAATTTTAAAGAGAGAAACACCAAAATTTAATATGGTTGTCTCCCATTAATGTCAACGTCATCTGTATGTGCAGATTTCCTCCGGGGGTTGATTCATCCCCTCTATTAAGAATTACATTTTAAAAAAAATATTCTTTGTAACTTGGCTAATTTTACCGAGAAATAACGACGTCATACCAAATATTGTAGTATAGTACCTACTACAGGACAGAAGAATAATAGAATTAATAACATTCCGTATAGATGTATTGTTTAACAATGTTGTTGGTCTTTAAGTTCTATTCACGTAAACATTTTCATTGTTTAATGTTATTACACGAAACTGTGGCCGTTATTTACCAAAATACAATACATATTTACCATTTCACTTTATTCAAAAGCAAAAAAGGATGACCTTTAATGTTCACAACAAGTGTCCCGTAACTACAAATCTTCTGAATCACATTTACTCCCTTTAACGAATAAATCGAACGCTCCAACTATTCGAATATATAATTTAAACTTTTCTTCGTCATACCCTGCACTATTTAGGGGTGGAACGTGCTCGTTTCGCTGTAAAAGGAGTATCAAAGCGACCAAAACAACATCACCTAACCTAAATTAATAAAAATACTAAAAAACCTCCCCAGATTGAATATGCGCGAATCGCAGACAAAACTTGCAAGTTTAGAGTAAGAACAGGAAGCACTTGAATTATTTAACTTTTCCAAAAGCTTTGTAGCATTTAAAGTCTTTCTTTGGTAAACCATTTTCGCACATATTTCACAACCCGTTTCCTAGGTTTATTACAGTTTATTACAAAAAAAAATAACGCAGGAAATCGTTATAAAACCACAGAAGAATTAATTAAATCAAACAGTTATTTATACTCAATCAACGACAAGCACTAAACTGAATGTTTTGTTTAATAACAATTAGCCATATTTAAACATTCTTACATCAGTGTTTTTTATTCTAATTACACTTTTGTGCTTTTAATATTTTCAGTTTCATTTACGTATCACAGCTAATGAACACTTCCTAATTTTCCGTTTTATTTCTCATAGTTTGTAATACTGTAAAAGTTAAGTAGCTATATTCAGATATATGAGTCATTGTTTATGAAACATCAAAATAGATTTTATTGTCTTGTTTCATGGTAATTAGTGTTTTCTATATCAAATCACGACTACCTCTAAAAGTTAAAGCATATTATGTACCTAATTTATGGTTCTTGAGATCCCGTGATTTATTCAATACCTAAACTCCGCCTTGTTTTCTTTCTCGACCCGAGACGTGCTGCCACTTGCGGCAATGCGGGAACTAAAACGTAAATCAGCGGCTTTTTCACGAGCGCGTACCCTCAAGCGTGCCATCATTCGACGGTACGTTCAAGGCCACGGCGGGGTCTTGCTTCGTACTTTTCCGTGGCCCGATCTCGAGCTTTAACTAACTCGTTTTAATACTGAATATTTTTGATAATGTTACGTGTTAAGAGCAGAGCGGAAAATCAAAATGAGAGAAAAGTAAATTTATTAATTTCGGATGTTTCCTCAATTTTAAGAAATTAATTTCACGTTAGATGATCGTTATTTCATTCAAAAAAATATTTTGTTAAAAAAAACTTTCCATTGTTATTGGAAGCTTTACTATTTTTCCCAGCAACATTAGAGGGAGTTAACGACTTGTCAACGATACTTTTAAAGTAATTAATTAAATTTTAGATAATTATACGAACTAAAATTAGTAATAGATTTCTCAAAATGTAGAAAAAATATTTTGTTTCATAACTACGAAGCACGAATATCTACTGTAAAATTTGCTTTTTATTTCCAAAAACTTTTCATAACCCACAATGGAATAGGAACCTTCAATGTAGAAATGTGTAGGTCTAGGTATTCATTTACTAGTTTGTAACATCCGATTATGAGGTATTTTTTAAAATAATGTCGGCATTTTTCCTCTTTAAACATTTTATAATTTCACAAATAATTTCATGGAGTATGGCTGATCACTCAAGTAGCTTTCCTTGCCTCGCGATCAAAGTCAATACGTAAACTCCGCCTTGTTTTGTTTCCCGACCCGAGACGTGCTGCCACTCGCGGCAGCTTAGGAACTAATGCGTTCATCAGCGGCTTTTTCACGAGTGCGAACCCTCAAGCTAGCCATCGTTCGACGGGTACGTTCGAGGTCACAGCCGCAGTATTGTATCGTATTTTCTTCGTACATTTCCGCGGTTCATTCTGGCTCACGACTTGTTTTGATGTGCTCCTGATACAATTAGACGACGTAATGGTGAATATTTATTGACATTTAATTATTATGTACGTGATGATAGAGCGGAAAATTAAATTTATTAAGTATGAATGATTCTTAACTTTCGGAAATTAGCATTACATTAAATACATGTTATCTCATTAAAATATATTTAAAATAAAAATGTGTGCTGGCAATCTTTACGCGCGATTAATTAAAACTTCTTTGATATTGTGACAGATGACGATCAATTTAAAAAAAAATTACAAACCTGTAAGTTATTGAGTGCTTATCATTATTTACCTTTTAACAACTTTTATTCTGGTTTTCTAATGAACTTTATCGTTAAACAAATTTTATATAAATATGCTCACCACACCAAAATTAGTATTGGATTGCTCAAAATATAGGACAAAAATTTTCCTTTATAACTAAAAAACATGAATACCAACCTACTGTAAATTTTAATTTTTTTTTTCTTGTTTCCATAAACTTAGAAATGCATAACGGCAATATTATTTCAGCATTTTGTAATTAAAAATACCTAAATCCTTGAATGTAGCGACCGAAGTAGCTTGCCTTGTCTCACGGGCATTTCAATGTCTAAACTCCGCCTTGTTTTCTTTCCCGTCCCGAGAAGTGCTGCCACTCGCGGCAGTTTAGGTACTAAAACGTTCATCAGCGGCTTTTTCACAAGGCGTACACTCAAGCGGTCCGTAGTATGACGGGTACCTTCAAGGCCACGGCCGCGGGCTTGACTTCTTGCCTCGTGTCTGCTTCGTACTTTTCCGTGGTCCGATCTCGAGCTATAACTAACTCGTTTTAAGTTTAAATGCTGAATATTTTTAATAATACTTATTACGTGATAAGAGCAGAGCGGAAAATCAAAATGAGAGAAAAGTAAATTTATTAATTTCGAATGATTCCTTAACTTTAAGAAATTAATTTCACGTTAGATGATCGTTATTTCATAAAAAAAATATTTTCTAAAAATTTATAGGTGAGCAAAAAAATAAATTACTGTTGTAGGTAATTATTCGAACCAAAATTAGTAAGAAATTTCTCAAAATGTAGAAATAATATTTTCTTTCATATGCCGGTATGCGTCATAACCACAATTAAACAGTGGAATGAATACCTACAATGTAGAAATGTGTAGGTAATTAGGGATTTACTACTTTATAACATCCGATTATTTGATATTTTTTACTGTAATGTCTGCATATTTCCTCTGTTAACATTTTAGAATTTTACAAATAATTCCTTGGAATATAGCCAGGCCACCCAAGTAGCTTTTAATGTCTCGCGTGGTCTCGTCTCGCGATCCTGTCAATACCATAAACTCCGCCTTGTTTTGGTTCCCGATCCGAGACGTGCTGCCACTCGCGGCAATTTAGGAACTAAAACTTTCATCAGCGGCTTTTTCACGAGCGAGTACCCTCCAGCGTGCCATCGTTCGACGGGTACATTCAAGGCCACGGCCGCGGTCTTGACGTCTTGTCTCGTGTTTGCTTCGTACTTTTCCGCGGTTCATTCTGACTCACGACTTGTTTTGCTGTGCTCCTGATACAAGTAAACGTAATGGTGGATATTTGTTGATTTTATTTTAGGTACGTGATAGAGCGAAAAATAAAATGAGAGAAAATTAATAATTATTAATTATTATTTATTTATTTGTATTGATTGAATGGATACTAACTTATTGGTAGTAAACAAAAAACACACTTGTAACCAATAAAGTTGTGAAAGTTACAAGTTTGTTTTTTGTTTACTACCAATATTATTTATTTTTTTTTATTATGAATGTTAATTACTTATACTTAACTTTCGGAAATTAGCTTTACATTAAATGCACCTTTAAAAGAATATTTTGTAGAAAGTTGTAAAAAAAAAAAAAATGAGTTGAAGTATGTAACCACGCGCGATTGAAATAAAAAAATTCATCGATGGTGTGACAGGCGACGATTAAGTTAAAAAAAAAATTACATGCATTTGTTGTTGATTGCTTGTCCTTGTTTACACTGGCGATACAGTCATCCTTGGAGCAACTGTTATCTGTTTTAGGTACCTATTTCAATTATCTTAAAGATATATTTTTATAGCAATATTAAAACGTTAAATATATAGGTAAATTTTACGTGTTTATTAACCTCAATTTTCAATACAATAAAAACTTACAAAAGGAAACTAAAATAAAAGTTCCAAATCCGTACATTTTTTTTGACAACGAATAACATTATATAGGTAATGTCTAAACGCGATTCCCACATACCGTAGGTTATTAACACTACTACCTACTAGGTAAAGATATCGTACATCACAACATACGCGCGTGAACACGCCTTTTTTGAGGGTAATGACCGACGACTCGACGATTGCCACGTAAGCTCATACCTTTGAAGGGAAAACCGAATTTGCACAACACATTTCAATCCTTTCAGGGAAACTCGCCGCCGCTACCATTTCTTTATCGGTTGCACCACATCATAAATTTCACTTTAAAAAAAAAACATGGTCGGTACAATATCTACTGTAGATTATACTTTTTATTTCCAAAAACTTGGATATGCATGACCACAATATTATTTCAGCATTTTATTCTCACGGTCATTAACCCAAATTTCGTCTTGTGTCCCTTTCTTATCCGAAACGAACTGTCACTCGTGGCAGTTGATGAACTAAATCTACGACTAAATCGTTCATCAGCGGCTTTTTCACGTGCGAATGGTGCGAATCCCCTCAGCGTGGCACCGTTCGACGGGTACATTCTAGGCATAATTCTAGACAACGGCCGCGATCTTACCTCGCACTTGCTTCGTACATTTCCGCGGTCCGATGTCGCTCCCGAATTGGCCAGGGACTGCTTATTGGCCATACTATTTTCATATTACATTTTTAAGACTGTGAGCCCATATTCACAAATCTGTGCCATGAATTAGAATCTGAAAACATTACTTTATCCTCACTCCAACTGCATTGTATTATATTTTGTTTAGTGTCAGAAGCATATCAATTCTGTAGGATATTATAATGTTTATACGCTCATGTTTCAATTTTGTTTGTCCGCCTCTGTTAGTTAGTAATTCTAGAATACGACAGCTGACGACAATGACGACCGTCACGACAGTGAAATCGAGTTCGCGATGTAACGCGCGTCGCGATGAAAAAGGTTCGTTTCGTTTTCTGTGAAGTGTAGGTGTCCTCAGTTATAAATATTGTTTTGGTTTAATTAAATTTTTAAAACCAACGTTAACGTTTATTTCCAACACAATCACAAATCAACGAGTACCTATTAACAAATTCGAAGCGTTTCGTAATGTCTGCTGTCTGGAGCGCCTCCCAAGTTTTGTCAATTTCAGTTAAATTTTTCGTACCCAATATTTCATGAGGATTAACAAATACATGGTGAGTTGTTATATAAGAATATTTGATTTTACGGTAATACATTGATGATGGTGCCTGTAATTATAATGTTTGAGATTGCGTGTTTCTAGGGGTTGCATAGGTATTGTTGGTTAGATATCTATTTATTTAGGCGGGTATTTACTATGGCTAACAATTGTAAATACGTAATTTGCCGACAGACAGTTATTAGCCGGCCAATAACTGTGACAATAATAGATATATACCTAAGTGTATCTTTATTGTTGGAGTATGTTCTTATTCATGCAATTTTTAAAATAACTACCTACCGAGGTAGGTATTAGGTATGTTATGAGAGCGGAAAATCAAAATGAGAAAAAAATGAAATTTATTGATTACTCATTTTCAACTTTGATAATATATATAATGATTAAAAAAATTAGACCAGAATCGAAAAAATAATTATTCCGGATTTTTTGTAATGTAAGAGAGTTAATGATTTGCGAACGAATTATTTTTCTTCTGTTTAATGAATTTTATCGTTAAGTAGGTACATACCTACCTAATTAAATTTTGCATAAGTAATTGAGGATTAATTATGTGCACAAAAATTAGTAATATAAAATTTACTTGTTTCCCAAAATTAAGATATGCATGGCCACAATATTATTTCAGCATTTTATAATCAAAAATAATAAATAATGCCTTGAAATGTGGTCTGGCCAAGGTCTCGCGATTCTTTCAATACGTAAACTCCGCCTTGTTTTCTTCTCGATCCGAGACGTGCTGCCACCCGCGGCGACTTAGAAACTAAAACGTTCATCAGCGGCTTTTTCACGAGCGAACACCCTCAAGCGTGCCATCGTTCGACGGGTACGTTCGAGGCCACGGCCGCGGTCTTGACGTCTTGCCTCGTGTTTGCTTCGTACTTTTCCGTTGTCCGATCTCGATTTATAACAATATACATTAACTCGGTTTAATACTGAATATTTTTGATAATATTACCTACGTGATAAGAGCGGAAAATCAAAATAAAGGGAAAAGTAAATTTATTAATTTCGAAAGATTCCTCAACTTTAAGAAATTAGTTTCGCGTCAGATGATCGTTATTTCATTAAAAATATATTTTGTAAAAATTTATAAGTAAAAAAATTAATTACTGGGTACGTAGGTATTTTTACAACTTTTCAATGTTATTGGGATCTTTACTATTTTCCCTGACTATATTAGAGGGAGTTAACGACTTGTTAACGTTTTTTTTAAATCATTTAATTAAATTTTAGATAATTATACGAACTAAAATTAATAATATATTTCTCAAAATGTAAAAATAATATTTTCTTTCATAACTAAAAAACACGAATACCTTATTGTTAATTTTTAATTCTAAATACTTTGGTTGGTATGCCTCATAAACACAATTTCGCAGTGGGATGGGTACCAGTAAAGTAAAAATGTGTAGGTAATTAGGGATTTAATACTTTACAACATCGGATTATTTGATATTTTTTAATGTAATGTCTGCATTTTTCCTCTGTTAACATTTTTAAAATTTCACAAATAATTCCTTGGAATGTGGCTGGTCACCCAAGTATATTTCATTGCCTGGCCATCTTTTTAATACCTAAACTCCGCCTTGTTTTCTTTCCCGACCCGAGAAGTGCTGCCACACGCGGCAGTTTAGGAACTAAAACGTTCATCAGCGGCTTTTTCACGAGCGAGTACCCTCCAGCGACCCATCGTTCGACGGGTACGTTCGAGGCCACGGCCGCGGTCTTGACGTCTTGCCTCGTGTTTGCTTCGTACATTTCCGCGGTTCATTCTGACTCACGACTTGTTTTGCTGTGCTCCTGATACAAGTATTCGTAATGCTTGGATATTTATTGATAATATTCACTTGATGAGAGCGAAAAATTAAAACCAGAGAAACATAAATAAATTTATTATTATTTTGAATTTCCTTACTTTTAGAAATTATTACATTTAAAAAAAAAAACATTTATGGGTAAAAAAATTAAAAAAAAAAAATTACTGGGGTAGGTAGGTATTTTTGCAACTATTCATTGTTATTGAGGGCTTTACTATTTTTCCCGGCAAAATTAGATGGAATTAACGACTTATGAACGATATTTTTCATGTACTTAATCTATATTTAAATTTTAGATAATTATGTCCACCAAAATTAGTATGTAATAGATTACTCTTTGTTATTTGGTATTTGGTGTACATTTCTTTTATGTAAACATTTCATAATTAATAACAAAATTAATTCCTTGAAATTATAGCCAGACCACCCAGGTAGCCTTCCTTGTCTCGCTGGCATTTCAATGTCTAACTCCGCCTTGTTTTCTTTCCTCACCCGAGACATGCTGCCACCCGCGGCAGTTTAGGAACTAAAGCGTTCATCAGCGGCTTTTTCACAAGCGCGTACCCTCAAGCGTGCCATCGTTCGACGGGTGCGTTCGAGGCCACGGCCGCGGTCTTGACGTCTTGTCTCGTGTTTGCTTCGTACTTTTCCGTGATCCGATCTCGAGCTATAACTAACTCGTTTTAATACTGAATAAGTATTTTTGATAATAGGAGGATATTGAATTCTCGCTTATCTCTTGAAACATTTTTAATAGTCAAAAAGACGTAAAAAATACTTTGATTATATTATACCTACGTGATAAGAGCGGAAAATCAAAATGAGAGATAAGTAAATTTATTATTTTGGATGATTCCTCAACTTTAAGAAATTAATTTCACATTAGGTGAGCGTTACTTCTTTAAAAAAGTATTTTGTAAAAATTTATAAGCAAAAAAATAAAATACTGTCGTAGGTATTTTTGCAACTTTTGATTGTTATTGGGAGCTTTACTATTTTCCCCGGCAATATTAGAGAGAATGAAGGACTTGTGAACGATTTTTTTAAATTAATTGATTAAATTTTGGATAATTATACGAAGCAAAATTACTAATAGATTTCTCGAAATGTAGAAAAAATATTTTCTTTCATAACTACGACACACGAATACATAGTGTAAAATTTGCGTTTTATTTCAAAAAACATCTGGCGATCCCTTCAATACGTAAACTCCGCCTTGTTTTCGTTCCTGACCCGAGACGTGCTGCCACTCGCGGCAGCTTGGGAACTAAATCGTAAAACAGCGGCTTTTTCACGAGCTAGTACCCTTCAACGACCCATCGTTCGATGGGTTCGTTCGAGGTCATAGCCGCGGTTTTGCCTGTACATTTCCGCGGACCGATGTCGTTCCCGAGTTGGTCAGGTATTAGTTATTAGTTCATATTACATTTTTAAAACAGGGGGGTACATTCACAAATCTGTGCAATGCATTAGAATCTGGAAACATTACTTTATCCCCACTCCAACTGTATTGTATTTTGTTTTGTGTCAGAAATCAGAAACATATCAATTCTGTAGGAAATTTAAGTGTTTATACGCTCATGTTTCAATTTTGTTTGTCCGCCTCTGTTAGTTAGTAATTCTAGTATACGACAGCTGACGACAGTCACGACCTCACGACCCTAGACCAAGGTCACGACAGTGAAATCGAGTTCGCGTTGTAACGCGCATCGCGATGAAAAAGGTTCGTTTCGTTTTCTGTGAAGTGTAGGTATCCTCAGTTATAAATATCGTTTTGGTTTAATTAAAGTTTTAAATCCAACGTTAACGTTTATTTCCAACACAATCACAAATCAACGAGTACCTATTAACAAATTCGAAGCGTTTCGTAATGTCTGCTGTCTGGAGTGCCTCCCAAGTTTTGTCAATTTCAGTTAAATTTTTCGTACCCAATATTTCATGAGGATTAACAAATACATGGTGAGTTGTTATATAAGGATATTTGATTTTACGGTAATACATTTATGGTTCCTGTAATTATAATGTTTGAGATTGCGTGTTTCTAGGGGTTACATAGGTATTGTTGGTTAGATAGCTATTTATTTAGGCGGGTATTTACTATGGTTAACAATTGTAAATATGTACGTAATTTGCCGACAGACAGTTATTAGCCGGCCAACAACTGTGACAATAATAGAAATATACCTAAGTGTATCTTTATTGTTGGAGTATGTTCTTATTCATACAATTTTTAAAATAACTACCTACGGAGGTAGGTATTAGGTATGTAATGAGAGCGGAAAATCAAAATGAGAAAAAAAATGAAATTTATGAATTATTGATTACTCATTTTCAACTTTGATAATACATATAATGATTAAAAAAATTAGACCAGAATCGAAAAAATAATTATTCCGGATTTTTTGTAATGTAAGAGAGTTAATGATTTGCGAACCAATTATTTTTCTTCTGTTTAATGAATTTTATCGTTAAGTTGGTACATAATTAAATTTTGCATAATTGAGGATTAATTATGTGCACAAAAATTAGTAATACAAAATTTACTTGTTTCCCAAAATTAAAATATGGATGACCACAATATTATTGCAGCATTTTATAATCAAAAATAATAAATAATCCATTGGAATGTGGTCTGGCCAAGGTCTCGCGATCGTAAACTCTGTCTTGTTTACTTTTGTGACCCGAGACGTGCTGCCACTCGCGACAGCTTAGGAACTAAATCGTAAAACAGCGGCTTTTTCACGAGCTAGTACCCTTCAACGACCCATCGTTCGATGGGTTCGTTCGAGGTCATAGCCGCGGTTTTGCCTGGTATTTGGTTCGTACATTTCCGCGGACCGATGTCGTTTCCGAGTTGGTCAGGTATTAGTTATTTTCCGTAGTATTTTCATATAACATTTTTAAATACTGTGAGCCCGTATTCACAAATCTGTGCCATGAATTAGAATCTGAAAACATTACTTTATCCTCACTCCAACTGCATTGTATTGTATTTTGTTTAGTGTCAGAAGCATATCAATTCTGTAGGATATTTAAATGTTTATACGCTCATGTTTCAATTTTGTTTGTCCGCCTCTGTTAGTTAGTAATTCTAGAATACGACAGCTGACGACAATGACGACCGTCACGACATTGAAATCGAGTTCGCGATGTAACGCGCGTCGCGATGAAAAAGGTTCGTTTCGTTTTCTGTGAAGTGTAGGTATCCTCAGTTATAAATATTGTTTTGGTTTAATCAAAGTTTTAAAACCAACGTTAACGTTTATTTCCAACACAATCAAAAATCAACGAGTACCTATTAACAAATTCGAAGCGTTTCGTAATGTCTGCTGTCTGGAGCGCCTCCCAAGTTTTGTCAATTTCAGTTAAATTTTTCGTACCCAATATTTCATGAGGATTAACAAATACATGGTGAGTTGTTATATAAGAATATTTGATTTTACGGTAATACATTGATGATGGTGCCTGTAATTATAATGTTTGAGATTGCGTGTTTCTAGGGGTTGCATAGGTATTGTTGGTTAGATATCTATTTATTTAGGCGGGTATTTACTATGGCTAACAATTGTAAATACGTAATTTGCCGACAGACAGTTATTAGCCGGCCAATAACTGTGACAATAATAGATATGTACCTAAGTGTATTTTTATTGTTGGAATATGTTCTTATTCATGCAATTTTTAAAATAACTACCTACCGAGGTAGGTATTAGGTATGTAATGAGAGCGGAAAATCAAAATGAGAAAAAAATGAAATTTAGTGATTACTCACTCAACTCTGATAATACATATAATGATTAAAAAAAATTAGACCAGAATCAAAAAAATAATTATTCCGGATTTTTTGTAATGTAAGAGAGAATGATTTGCGAACGAATTATTTTTCTTTTCTTTAATGAATTTTATCGTTAAGTAGGTACATACCTACCTAATTAAATTTTGCATAAGTAATTGAGGATTAATTATGTGCACAAAAATTAGTAATATAAAATTTACTTGTTTCCCAAAATTAAGATATGCATGGCCACAATATTATTTCAGCATTTTATAATCAAAAATAATAAATAATGCCTTGAAATGTGGTCTGGCCAAGGTCTCGCGATCCTTTCAATACGTAAACTCCGCCTTGTTTTCTTCTCGATCCGAGATGTGCTGCCACCCGCGGCGACTTAGAAACTAAAACGTTCATCAGCGGCTTTTTCACGAGCGAACACCCTCAAGCGTGCCATCGTTCGACGGGTACGTTCGAGGCCACGGCCGCGGTCTAATATCTTGCCTCGTACTTGCTTCGTACTTTTCCGCTGTTCGATCTGACTTCTCGAGTAGATGCAGTGGTTTGTTTTTTCTTGTTTTGCTGTTTCTGACGCTTCGTAATTTAATGATGTATTGTTGTCTCGTCAGATGATAAACGACCGCTAATGATAACGTATGAGTTAATTCGTTGACATAGATCTATGTATTATTTCGTTTATATTGGTTTGTTGCTTATGTAAGTGTTTTTATTTTCTCTATAAATAGCAATGTAAACAAATCGCCACTACAATATTCGTTATCTCTGTCTAATTTATCCTGTAATGCTCGATCACAATCTTGTTTCTCTCATGTTAAAAATGCTGACATTATTCCATCTTCTAGTGAATTTGGAAAAAAAAAGTACTTGTTTGTTAATTGACAGGAATTTTGTCAAAGCAATTCTTGGTTGGTTTTAGCAAAATATCGCACAATTTTTCCTAAAAATTTTCAATTTTTTTTGAAATTTTGTAAGAAGGGGGGGGGTTTGGATAATTGTGGAAAAAAAAATCGAATTTTTTTCTAAAGTATCGCGCTAATTCGCACCTCTTGGTGTCTGTGTGGTAAATTATAGTTGTGTGTCACCAAATTTTCCAAAATTGTGCGCAATACTTAGGAAACATTCGATATTTTCGACGAAAATATCGTTTCAATTCACAATTGGTCGTCGATTACGGACTAATTGGTATTGTATAGAGTTGGTTTTAGCAAAATATCGCACAATTTTTCCTAAAAATTTTCAATTTTTTTTATTTGGATAATTTTGGAAAAAAAAATCGAATTTTTTTCTAAAGTATCGCGCTAATTCGCACCTCTTGGTGTCTGTGTAGTAAATTATAGTTGTGTGCCACCAAATTTTCCAAAATTGTGCGCAATACTCAGGAAACATTCCATATTTTCGACGAAAATATCGTTTTTATGTACAATTGGTCGTCGATTACGGACTAATTGGTATTGTATAGAGTTGGTTTTAGCAAAATATCGCACAATTTTTCCTAAAAATTTTCAATTTTTTTTGAAATTTTGTAAGAAGGGGGGGTATTTGGATAATTGTGGAAAAAAAAATCGAATTTTTTTCTAAAGTATCGCGCTAATTCGCACCTCTTGGTGTCTGTGTAGTAAATTATAGTTGTGTGCCACCAAATTTTCCAAAATTGTGCGCAATACTCAGGAAACATTCCATATTTTCGACGAAAATATCGTTTTTATGTACAATTGGTCGTCGATTACGGACTAATTGGTATTGTATAGAGTTGGTTTTAGCAAAATATCGCACAATTTTTCCTAAAAATTTTCAATTTTTTTTGAAATTTTGTAAGAAGGGGGGGTATTTGGATAATTGTGGAAAAAAAAATCGAATTTTTTTCTAAAGTATCGCGCTAATTCGCACCTCTTGGTGTCTGTGTAGTAAATTATAGTTGTGTGCCACCAAATTTTCCAAAATTGTGCGCAATACTTAGGAAACGATATTTTCATCGAAAATATCGTTTCAATTCACAATTGGTCGTCGATTACGGACTAATTGGTATTGTATAGAGTTGGTTTTAGCAAAATATCGCACAATTTTTCCTAAAAATTTTCAATTTTTTTTGAAATTTTGTAAGAAGGGGGGGGTATTTGGATAATTTTGGAAAAAAAAATCGAATTTTTTTCTAAAGTATCGCGCTAATTCGCACCTCTTGGTGTCTGTGTAGTAAATTATAGTTGTGTGCCACCAAATTTTCCAAAATTGTGCGCAATACTTAGGAAACATTCGATATTTTCGACGAAAATATCGTTTCAATTCACAATTGGTCGTCGATTACGGACTAATTGGTATTGTATAGAGTTGGTTTTAGCAAAATATCGCACAATTTTTCCTAAAAATTTTCAATTTTTTTTGAAATTTTGTAAGAAGGGGGGGTATTTAGATAATTGTGGAAAAAAAAATCGAATTTTTTTCTAAAGTATCGCGCTAATTCGCACCTCTTGGTGTCTGTGTAGTAAATTATAGTTGTGTGCCACCAAATTTTCCAAAATTGTGCGCAATACTCAGGAAACATTCCATATTTTCGACGAAAATATCGTTTTTATGTACAATTGGTCGTCGATTACGGACTAATTGGTATTGTATAGAGTTGGTTTTAGCAAAATATCGCACAATTTTTCCTAAAAATTTTCAATTTTTTTTGAAATTTTGTAAGAAGGGGGGTATTTGGATAATTGTGGAAAAAAAAATCGAATTTTTTTCTAAAGTATCGCGCTAATTCGCACCTCTTGGTGTCTGTGTAGTAAATTATAGTTGTGTGCCACCAAATTTTCCAAAATTGTGCGCAATACTTAGGAAACGATATTTTCATCGAAAATATCGTTTCAATTCACAATTGGTCGTCGATTACGGACTAATTGGTATTGTATAGAGTTGGTTTTAGCAAAATATCGCACAATTTTTCCTAAAAATTTTCAATTTTTTTTGAAATTTTGTAAGAAGGGGGGGTATTTGGATAATTGTGGAAAAAAAAATCGAATTTTTTTCTAAAGTATCGCGCTAATTCGCACCTCTTGGTGTCTGTGTAGTAAATTATAGTTGTGTGCCACCAAATTTTCCAAAATTGTGCGCAATACTTAGGAAACATTCGATATTTTCGATGAAAATATCGTTTCAATTCACAATTGGTCGTCGATTACGGACTAATTGGTATTGTATAGAGTTGTTTTTAGCAAAATATCGCACAATTTTTCCTAAAAATTTTCAATTTTTTTTGAAATTTTGTAAGAAGGGGGGGGTATTTGGATAATTTTGGAAAAAAAAATCGGTATTTTTTTTCTAAAGTATCGCGCTAATTCGCACCTCTTGGTGTCTGTGTAGTAAATTATAGTTGTGTGCCACCAAATTTTCCAAAATTGTGCGCATTACTTAGGAAACATTCGATATTTTCGACGAAAATATCGTTTCAATTCACAATTGGTCGTCGATTACGGACTAATTGGTATTGTATAGAGTTGTTTTTAGCAAAATATCGCACAATTTTTCCTAAAAATTTTCAATTTTTTTTGAAATTTTGTAAGAAGGGGGGGGTATTTGGATAATTTTGGAAAAAAAAATCGAATTTTTTTCTAAAGTATCGCGCTAATTCGCACCTATTGGTGTCTGTGTAGTAAATTATAGTTGTGTGCCACCAAATTTTCCAAAATTGTGCGCAATACTTAGGAAACATTCGATATTTTCGACGAAAATATCGTTTCAATTCACAATTGGTCGTCGATTACGGACTAATTGGTATTGTATAGAGTTGTTTTTAGCAAAATATCGCACAATTTTTCCTAAAAATTTTCAATTTTTTTTGAAATTTTGTAAGAAGGGGGGGGTATTTGGATAATTTTGGAAAAAAAAATCGAATTCTTTTCTAAAGTATCGCGCTAATTCGTACCTCTTGGTGTCTGTGTAGTAAATTATAGTTGTGTGCCACCAAATTTTCCAAAATTGTGCGCATTACTTAGGAAACATTCGATATTTTCGACGAAAATATCGTTTCAATTCACAATTGGTCGTCGATTACGGACTAATTGGTATTGTATAGAGTTGGTTTTAGCAAAATATCGCACAATTTTTCCTAAAAATTTTCAATTTTTTTTGAAATTTTGTAAGAAGGGGGGGGTATTTGGATAATTTTGGAAAAAAAAATCGGTATTTTTTTTCTAAAGTATCGCGCTAATTCGCACCTCTTGGTGTCTGTGTAGTAAATTATAGTTGTGTGCCACCAAATTTTCCAAAATTGTGCGCAATACTTAGGAAACATTCGATATTTTCGACGAAAATATCGTTTCAATTCACAATTGGTCGTCGATTACGGACTAATTGGTATTGTATAGAGTTGGTTTTAGCAAAATATCGCACAATTTTTCCTAAAAATTTTCAATTTTTTTTATTTGGATAATTTTGGAAAAAAAAATCGAATTTTTTTCTAAAGTATCGCGCTAATTCGCACCTCTTGGTGTCTGTGTAGTAAATTATAGTTGTGTGCCACCAAATTTTCCAAAATTGTGCGCAATACTCAGGAAACATTCCATATTTTCGACGAAAATATCGTTTTTATGTACAATTGGTCGTCGATTACGGACTAATTGGTATTGTATAGAGTTGGTTTTAGCAAAATATCGCACAATTTTTCCTAAAAATTTTCAATTTTTTTTGAAATTTTGTAAGAAGGGGGGGTATTTGGATAATTGTGGAAAAAAAAATCGAATTTTTTTCTAAAGTATCGCGCTAATTCGCACCTCTTGGTGTCTGTGTAGTAAATTATAGTTGTGTGCCACCAAATTTTCCAAAATTGTGCGCAATACTCAGGAAACATTCCATATTTTCGACGAAAATATCGTTTTTATGTACAATTGGTCGTCGATTACGGACTAATTGGTATTGTATAGAGTTGGTTTTAGCAAAATATCGCACAATTTTTCCTAAAAATTTTCAATTTTTTTTGAAATTTTGTAAGAAGGGGGGGTATTTGGATAATTGTGGAAAAAAAAATCGAATTTTTTTCTAAAGTATCGCGCTAATTCGCACCTCTTGGTGTCTGTGTAGTAAATTATAGTTGTGTGCCACCAAATTTTCCAAAATTGTGCGCAATACTTAGGAAACGATATTTTCATCGAAAATATCGTTTCAATTCACAATTGGTCGTCGATTACGGACTAATTGGTATTGTATAGAGTTGGTTTTAGCAAAATATCGCACAATTTTTCCTAAAAATTTTCAATTTTTTTTGAAATTTTGTAAGAAGGGGGGGGTATTTGGATAATTTTGGAAAAAAAAATCGAATTTTTTTCTAAAGTATCGCGCTAATTCGCACCTCTTGGTGTCTGTGTAGTAAATTATAGTTGTGTGCCACCAAATTTTCCAAAATTGTGCGCAATACTTAGGAAACATTCGATATTTTCGACGAAAATATCGTTTCAATTCACAATTGGTCGTCGATTACGGACTAATTGGTATTGTATAGAGTTGGTTTTAGCAAAATATCGCACAATTTTTCCTAAAAATTTTCAATTTTTTTTGAAATTTTGTAAGAAGGGGGGGTATTTAGATAATTGTGGAAAAAAAAATCGAATTTTTTTCTAAAGTATCGCGCTAATTCGCACCTCTTGGTGTCTGTGTAGTAAATTATAGTTGTGTGCCACCAAATTTTCCAAAATTGTGCGCAATACTCAGGAAACATTCCATATTTTCGACGAAAATATCGTTTTTATGTACAATTGGTCGTCGATTACGGACTAATTGGTATTGTATAGAGTTGGTTTTAGCAAAATATCGCACAATTTTTCCTAAAAATTTTCAATTTTTTTTGAAATTTTGTAAGAAGGGGGGTATTTGGATAATTGTGGAAAAAAAAATCGAATTTTTTTCTAAAGTATCGCGCTAATTCGCACCTCTTGGTGTCTGTGTAGTAAATTATAGTTGTGTGCCACCAAATTTTCCAAAATTGTGCGCAATACTTAGGAAACGATATTTTCATCGAAAATATCGTTTCAATTCACAATTGGTCGTCGATTACGGACTAATTGGTATTGTATAGAGTTGGTTTTAGCAAAATATCGCACAATTTTTCCTAAAAATTTTCAATTTTTTTTGAAATTTTGTAAGAAGGGGGGGTATTTGGATAATTGTGGAAAAAAAAATCGAATTTTTTTCTAAAGTATCGCGCTAATTCGCACCTCTTGGTGTCTGTGTAGTAAATTATAGTTGTGTGCCACCAAATTTTCCAAAATTGTGCGCAATACTTAGGAAACGATATTTTCATCGAAAATATCGTTTCAATTCACAATTGGTCGTCGATTACGGACTAATTGGTATTGTATAGAGTTGGTTTTAGCAAAATATCGCACAATTTTTCCTAAAAATTTTCAATTTTTTTTGAAATTTTGTAAGAAGGGGGGGGTATTTGGATAATTTTGGAAAAAAAAATCGAATTTTTTTCTAAAGTATCGCGCTAATTCGCACCTCTTGGTGTCTGTGTAGTAAATTATAGTTGTGTGCCACCAAATTTTCCAAAATTGTGCGCAATACTTAGGAAACATTCGATATTTTCGACGAAAATATCGTTTCAATTCACAATTGGTCGTCGATTACGGACTAATTGGTATTGTATAGAGTTGGTTTTAGCAAAATATCGCACAATTTTTCCTAAAAATTTTCAATTTTTTTTGAAATTTTGTAAGAAGGGGGGGTATTTAGATAATTGTGGAAAAAAAAATCGAATTTTTTTCTAAAGTATCGCGCTAATTCGCACCTCTTGGTGTCTGTGTAGTAAATTATAGTTGTGTGCCACCAAATTTTCCAAAATTGTGCGCAATACTCAGGAAACATTCCATATTTTCGACGAAAATATCGTTTTTATGTACAATTGGTCGTCGATTACGGACTAATTGGTATTGTATAGAGTTGGTTTTAGCAAAATATCGCACAATTTTTCCTAAAAATTTTCAATTTTTTTTGAAATTTTGTAAGAAGGGGGGTATTTGGATAATTGTGGAAAAAAAAATCGAATTTTTTTCTAAAGTATCGCGCTAATTCGCACCTCTTGGTGTCTGTGTAGTAAATTATAGTTGTGTGCCACCAAATTTTCCAAAATTGTGCGCAATACTTAGGAAACGATATTTTCATCGAAAATATCGTTTCAATTCACAATTGGTCGTCGATTACGGACTAATTGGTATTGTATAGAGTTGGTTTTAGCAAAATATCGCACAATTTTTCCTAAAAATTTTCAATTTTTTTTGAAATTTTGTAAGAAGGGGGGGTATTTGGATAATTGTGGAAAAAAAAATCGAATTTTTTTCTAAAGTATCGCGCTAATTCGCACCTCTTGGTGTCTGTGTAGTAAATTATAGTTGTGTGCCACCAAATTTTCCAAAATTGTGCGCAATACTTAGGAAACGATATTTTCATCGAAAATATCGTTTCAATTCACAATTGGTCGTCGATTACGGACTAATTGGTATTGTATAGAGTTGGTTTTAGCAAAATATCGCACAATTTTTCCTAAAAATTTTCAATTTTTTTTGAAATTTTGTAAGAAGGGGGGGTATTTAGATAATTGTGGAAAAAAAAATCGAATTTTTTTCTAAAGTATCGCGCTAATTCGCACCTCTTGGTGTCTGTGTAGTAAATTATAGTTGTGTGCCACCAAATTTTCCAAAATTGTGCGCAATACTTAGGAAACGATATTTTCATCGAAAATATCGTTTCAATTCACAATTGGTCGTCGATTACGGACTAATTGGTATTGTATAGAGTTGGTTTTAGCAAAATATCGCACAATTTTTCCTAAAAATTTTCAATTTTTTTTGAAATTTTGTAAGAAGGGGGGGTATTTGGATAATTGTGGAAAAAAAAATCGAATTTTTTTCTAAAGTATCGCGCTAATTCGCACCTCTTGGTGTCTGTGTAGTAAATTATAGTTGTGTGCCACCAAATTTTCCAAAATTGTGCGCAATACTTAGGAAACATTCCATATTTTCGACGAAAATATCGTTTCAATTCACAATTGGTCGTCGATTACGGACTAATTGGTATTGTATAGAGTTGGTTTTAGCAAAATATCGCACAATTTTTCCTAAAAATTTTCAATTTTTTTTGAAATTTTGGAAGAAGGGGGGGTATTTGGATAATTGTGGAAAAAAAAATCGAATTTTTTTCTAAAGTATCGCGCTAATTCGCACCTCTTGGTGTCTGTGTAGTAAATTATAGTTGTGTGCCACCAAATTTTCCAAAATTGTGCGCAATACTTAGGAAACATTCGATATTTTCGATGAAAATATCGTTTCAATTCACAATTGGTCGTCGATTACGGACTAATTGGTATTGTATAGAGTTGGTTTTAGCAAAATATCGCACAAGTTTTCCTAAAAATTTTCAATTTCTTTTGAAATTTTGTAAGAAGGGGGGGGGGTATTTGGATAATTTTGGAAAAAAAAATCGAATTTTTTTCTAAAGTATCGCGCTAATTCGCACCTCTTGGTGTCTGTGTAGTAAATTATAGTTGTGTGCCACCAAATTTTCCAAAATTGTGCGCAATACTTAGGAAACATTCGATATTTTCGATGAAAATATCGTTTCAATTCACAATTGGTCGTCGATTACGGACTAATTGGTATTGTATAGAGTTGGTTTTAGCAAAATATCGCACGTTTTCCTAAAAATTTTCAATTTCTTTTGAAATTTTGTAAGAAGGGGGGGGGGGTATTTGGATAATTTTGGAAAAAAAATCGAATTTTTTTCTAAAGTATCGCGCTAATTCGCACCTCTTGGTGTCTGTATAGTAAATTATAGTTGTGTGCCACCAAATTTTCCAAAATTGTGCGCAATACTCAGGAAACATTCCATATTTTCGACGAAAATATCGTTTTTATGTACAATTGGTCGTCGATTACGGACTAATTGGTATTGTATAGAGTTGGTTTTAGCAAAATATCGCACAATTTTTCCTAAAAATTTTCAATTTTTTTTGAAATTTTGTAAGAAGGGGGGGGGGTATTTGGATAATTGTGGAAAAAAAAATCGAATTTTTTTCTAAAGTATCGCGCTAATTCGCACCTCTTGGTGTCTGTGTAGTAAATTATAGTTGTGTGCCACCAAATTTTCCAAAATTGTGCGCAATACTTAGGAAACATTCGATATTTTCGACGAAAATATCGTTTCAATTCACAATTGGTCGTCGATTACGGACTAATTGGTATTGTATAGAGTTGGTTTTAGCAAAATATCGCACAAGTTTTCCTAAAAATTTTCAATTTCTTTTGAAATTTTGTAAGAAGGGGGGGGGTATTTGGATAATTTTGGAAAAAAAAATCGAATTTTTTTCTAAAGTATCGCGCTAATTCGCACCTCTTGGTGTCTGTGTAGTAAATTATAGTTGTGTGCCACCAAATTTTCCAAAATTGTGCGCAATACTTAGGAAACATTCGATATTTTCGATGAAAATATCGTTTCAATTCACAATTGGTCGTCGATTACGGACTAATTGGTATTGTATAGAGTTGGTTTTAGCAAAATATCGCACAATTTTTCCTAAAAATTTTCAATTTCTTTTGAAATTTTGTAAGAAGGGGGGGGGTATTTGGATAATTTTGGAAAAAAAAATCGAATTTTTTTCTAAAGTATCGCGCTAATTCGCACCTCTTGGTGTCTGTGTAGTAAATTATAGTTGTGTGCCACCAAATTTTCCAAAATTGTGCGCAATACTTAGGAAACATTCGATATTTTCGACAAAAATATCGTTTCAATTCACAATTGGTCGTCGATTACGGACTAATTGGTATTGTATAGAGTTGGTTTCAGCAAAATATCGCACAAGTTTTCCTAGAAATTTTCAATTTCTTTTGAAATTTTGTAAGAAGGTGGGGGTATTTGGATAATTTTGGAAAAAAAATCGAATTTTTTTCTAAAGTATCGCGCTAATTCGCACCTCTTGGTGTCTGTGTAGTAAATTATAGTTGTGTGCCACCAAATTTTCCAAAATTGTGCGCAATACTCAGGAAACATTCCATATTTTCGACGAAAATATCGTTTTTATGTACAATTGGTCGTCGATTACGGACTAATTGGTATTGTATAGAGTTACTTAGGAAACATTCGATATTTTCGACGAAAATATCGTTTCAATTCACAATTGGTCGTCGATTACGGACTAATTGGTATTGTATAGAGTTACTTAGGAAACATTCGATATTTTCGACGAAAATATCGTTTCAATTCACAATTGGTCGTCGATTACGGACTAATTGGTATTGTATAGAGTTGGTTTTAGCAAAATATCGCACAAGTTTTCCTAAAAATTTTCAATTTCTTTTGAAATTTTGTAAGAAGGGGGGGGTATTTGGATAATTTTGGAAAAAAAAATCGAATTTTTTTCTAAAGTATCGCGCTAATTCGCACCTCTTGGTGTCTGTGTAGTAAATTATAGTTGCGTGCCACCAAATTTTCCAAAATTGTGCGCAATACTTAGGAAACATTCGATATTTTCGACGAAAATATCGTTTCAATTCACAATTGGTCGTCGATTACGGACTAATTGGTATTGTATCGAGTTGGTTTCAGCAAAATATCGCACAAGTTTTCCTAAAAATTTTCAATTTCTTTTGAAATTTTGTAAGAAGGGGGGGTATTTGGATAATTTTGGAAAAAAAAATCGAATTTTTTTCTAAAGTATCGCGCTAATTCGCACCTCTTGGTGTCTGTGTAGTAAATTATAGTTGCGTGCCACCAAATTTTCCAAAATTGTGCGCAATACTTAGGAAACATTCGATATTTTCGACGAAAATATCGTTTCAATTCACAATTGGTCGTCGATTACGGACTAATTGGTATTGTATAGAGTTGGTTTTAGCAAAATATCGCACAATTTTTCCTAAAAATTTTCAATTTTTTTTATTTGGATAATTTTGGAAAAAAAAATCGAATTTTTTTCTAAAGTATCGCGCTAATTCGCACCTCTTGGTGTCTGTGTAGTAAATTATAGTTGTGTGCCACCAAATTTTCCAAAATTGTGCGCAATACTTAGGAAACATTCGATATTTTCGACAAAAATATCGTTTCAATTCACAATTGGTCGTCGATTACGGACTAATTGGTATTGTATAGAGTTGGTTTCAGCAAAATATCGCACAAGTTTTCCTAGAAATTTTCAATTTCTTTTGAAATTTTGTAAGAAGGGGGGTGTATTTGGATAATTTTGGAAAAAAAATCGAATTTTTTTCTAAAGTATCGCGCTAATTCGCACCTCTTGGTGTCTGTGTAGTAAATTATAGTTGTGTGCCACCAAATTTTCCAAAATTGTGCGCAATACTTAGGAAACATTCGATATTTTCGACGAAAATATCGTTTCAATTCACAATTGGTCATCGATTACGGACTAATTGGTATTGTATAGAGTTGGTTTTAGCAAAATATCGCACAATTTTTCCTAAAAATTTTCAATTTTTTTTGAAATTTTGTAAGAAGGGGGGGTTATTTGGATAATTTTGGAAAAAAAAAATCGAATTTTTTTCTAAAGTATCGCGCTAATTCGCACCTCTTGGTGTCTGAGTAGTAAATTATAGTTGTGTGTCACCAAATTTTCCAAAATTGTGCGCAATACTTAGGAAACATTCGATATTTTCGACGAAAATATCGTTTCAATTCACAATTGGTCATCGATTACGGACTAATTGGTATTGTATCGAGTTGGTTTCAGCAAAATATCGCACAAGTTTTCCTAAAAATTTTCAATTTCTTTCGAAATTTTGTAAGAAGGGGGGGGTATTTGGATAATTTTGGAAAAAAAAAATAGAATTTTTTTCTAAAGTATCGCGCTAATTCGCACCTCTTGGTGTCTGTGTAGTAAATTATAGTTGTGTGCCACCAAATTTTCCAAAATTGTGCGCAATACTTAGGAAACATTCGATATTTTCGACGAAAATATCGTTTCAATTCACAATTGGTCGTCGATTACGGACTAATTGGTATTGTATCGAGTTGGTTTCAGCAAAATATCGCACAAGTTTTCCTAAAAATTTTCAATTTCTTTCGAAATTTTGTAAGAAGGGGGGGGTATTTGGATAATTTTGGAAAAAAAAAATAGAATTTTTTTCTAAAGTATCGCGCTAATTCGCACCTCTTGGTGTCTGAGTAGTAAATTATAGTTGTGTGTCACCAAATTTTCCAAAATTGTGCGCAATACTTAGGAAACATTCGATATTTTCGACGAAAATATCGTTTCAATTCACAATTGGTCGTCGATTACGGACTAATTGGTATTGTATAGAGTTGGTTTTAGCAAAATATCGCACAAGTTTTCCTAAAAATTTTCAATTTCTTTCGAAATTTTGTAAGAAGGGGGGGGTATTTGGATAATTTTGGAAAAAAAAAATAGAATTTTTTTCTAAAGTATCGCGCTAATTCGCACCTCTTGGTGTCTGTGTAGTAAATTATAGTTGTGTGCCACCAAATTTTCCAAAATTGTGCGCAATACTTAGGAAACATTCGATATTTTCGACGAAAATATCGTTTCAATTCACAATTGGTCGTCGATTACGGACTAATTGGTATTGTATAGAGTTGGTTTTAGCAAAATATCGCACAATTTTTCCTAAAAATTTTCAATTTTTTTTGAAATTTTGTAAGAAGGGGGGGGTATTTGGATAATTTTGGAAAAAAAAATTCAATTTTTTTCTAAAGTATCGCGCTAATTCGCACCTCTTGGTGTCTGTGTAGTAAATTATAGTTGTGTGCCACCAAATTTTCCAAAATTGTGCGCAATACTTAGGAAACATTCGATATTTTCGACGAAAATATCGTTTCAATTCACAATTGGTCGTCGATTACGGACTAATTGGTATTGTATCGAGTTGGTTTCAGCAAAATATCGCACAAGTTTTCCTAAAAATTTTCAATTTCTTTTGAAATTTTGTAAGAAGGGGGGGTTATTTGGATAATTTTGGAAAAAAAAAATCGAATTTTTTTCTAAAGTATCGCGCTAATTCGCACCTCTTGGTGTCTGAGTAGTAAATTATAGTTGTGTGTCACCAAATTTTCCAAAATTGTGCGCAATACTTAGGAAACATTCGATATTTTCGACGAAAATATCGTTTCAATTCACAATTGGTCGTCGATTACGGACTAATTGGTATTGTATAGAGTTGGTTTTAGCAAAATATCGCACAAGTTTTCCTAAAAATTTTCAATTTCTTTCGAAATTTTGTAAGAAGGGGGGGGTATTTGGATAATTTTGGAAAAAAAAAATAGAATTTTTTTCTAAAGTATCGCGCTAATTCGCACCTCTTGGTGTCTGTGTAGTAAATTATAGTTGTGTGCCACCAAATTTTCCAAAATTGTGCGCAATACTTAGGAAACATTCGATATTTTCGACGAAAATATCGTTTCAATTCACAATTGGTCGTCGATTACGGACTAATTGGTATTGTATAGAGTTGGTTTTAGCAAAATATCGCACAATTTTTCCTAAAAATTTTCAATTTTTTTTGAAATTTTGTAAGAAGGGGGGGGTATTTGGATAATTTTGGAAAAAAAAATTCAATTTTTTTCTAAAGTATCGCGCTAATTCGCACCTCTTGGTGTCTGTGTAGTAAATTATAGTTGTGTGCCACCAAATTTTCCAAAATTGTGCGCAATACTTAGGAAACATTCGATATTTTCGACGAAAATATCGTTTCAATTCACAATTGGTCATCGATTACGGACCAATTGGTATTGTATAGAGTTGGTTTTAGCAAAATATCGCACAATTTTTCCTAAAATTTTTCAATTTTTTTTGAAATTTTCATTGTTAGATTAAGCCACCATTTTTTTTTTACCTCCTGAGCAGATGATTTTTTATTGATTTTGATTACTTCATTGTTCGATTATCATTGACGGTTATTATTTAATAAGTAACGTTAATTTATTAATTTTTCGTCAATATTTTTAATTGGCATTTAATTCCATACGACTATCATATACGAACACGCAACAGTGGTAGTGGTAGGCGGAAATATTCAGTTATTGAAAAGAGATTAGATTACAGGTGGATGTTTAAGTGTTTTTAAGAGAGAAAATGAGACCAAAATTTGTAAGGAACCAAATCTCAACTAATAACCTTCTAACTGAATGTTACTTAAACGTTATGTTATAATATCGAATTTCGCCCGCAGGCACAGCTGTTATTAAAAATATTGACGAACAATTATTAAATGAACGTTATTAATGAACCCACAATCTTCAACAATGATCGAACAATCAATAATTAATAAAAGTAAATAAAAATCCATGTGTTCAAGAGGTTAAAGGTAAAAATATAGATGATGGGAGGTTAACTTGAGAATGAAGAAATGTCTAATTAATTATAAACAAGCAAGGCTAACAAATAATTATTACAATCGAATAAAAAAGAACAAACGACCAACATCTAATTAAAACGGAAAAAAAAATGAAAATTTAATACAAGTGGGGCTAACTAAGGAGCTGTTTTTCACCATAGAGATTTAGTGACTTTTTATTGTAAGGGTTTGAGCTACTGTTATGATTCTGCCGTAGCTAACTTCAGCATGTTCTATCTGTCATTTTAATTGTTAGCATTTTTTATAAATTACAAAGAATTCTACCAGTATTCTTTCATTTGCTTTTAGTATAGGAGCCTTATTAGTTAGATTCTGTGCGAATGTAAGTTTATTTTGGTGTCGTGTTTGTTGGTTCACTGATTACGTCAATTTTGGTATTCTAGTATTTTCGAAACCAAGTGTTTCATATGATTCTCAGTGCGTTTTCTGCCTTGTTTATTTATTTACTATTATCGTTAATCCCCTCTTTCTACGTGTTAATCGATTAACAGTTACACATTGGAAATTATTCTGTTCCTAGTGCTTCAGTTATCGTTCTTGGGGAATTTATTCCTCGTCATCTTTCTATAGGAATAAAGTTGAGAATAAACGTCTCAATTAAAGATATTTTCAAAAATAAAAAACGTACCTAGCGTAATTCTTATTTCTTATTCTTCATAATTAAACAAGGCAAACAAATAATTTATATTATCGAACAAAATAGAACAAACGACAAATATTTAATTAAAACGGAAAAAAATCCAAATTTAATACAAGTGTGGCTAACAAACTAGAGATTACTTTAGTGACTTTTCGTTTGTAACAGTTTGAGCTACTGTTATTATTATTATTATGCCGCAGCTAACTTCAGCATGTTCGATCTGACATTTACTGTCATAGTATTTGATAATTATTTTAACGAATTATAAACAGTTGTACGAGTACTTTTTGAGTTTCTCTTAGTATTTATGAATAAATTAGAAACTTGTAATAAGTAAGACATGTAAGTTTATTTATTGTCTCATTTCATAATACTATAGCTTTACAACGTTGTCAATTTATTCGACTTGTTCTTTCTGTAGGTCGACATTTGGAGTCCTTTTAAATACGATGGAGTATGTCTGGCAGTGGTATCGTTCTTCTTGGAGACTACCTATCTGTTCGTCATCTTCATGTTCGCCAGTCTTCCCATTGAACGAGTCATCTACATAGACTTCATTTGCTGCTCATCTTCTTCACTTCACATCAGGTTTGTCATGTCATTTCTCTTATAGATACATTGTTTTTATGAACTGTTGTATTAATATTAACTAAATTAATTAGGATAAATTATAACTGTCCAAATTAATTTTAATTATAAAGGGAGGCGTGGAGGCCTTATAATAGAGATAGCGATATTTATCCATGTTAAAATCGGGAGATTGTAACATTCGAAATTAACCAGGAAAAAATATTACAAATAAATTAAGAATTTACTCTTTAGGTATAATAGAAGTAGGTTATTATCAATTGGGGTTTTAAGGGGAGATGTGGGTGCCAAATAGGATATATAATGTATTGAATAAATTCGTACAGTTATACAATTTATTGTTAATAATTAAACTTTATTTTATAGTTGCAGTAATTTATACGAATTGTATTAAATAAAATGTATTTATTGTAAATTTAAATATTTATGTAATTAATAAAATAAGAAAAATGTGTAAGTGTTTTCTTAAATATTATTAATAAATCTGTGTATTAATAATAAAAATCGTTTTATTTTTTTAAAGTATAAATTAGAATCCAAATAAAAGTCTTAAATTCGAACAGCTTCATTAACTTTTGCTTTCCTGGTACAAAAACCCGAAATTTTTAAATTTTCAAAAATTTCGAGGTAACAAATAATTTGATATATTTCCTAAGCAACTTATGCTCTCCTGGTACAAAGACCCAAAATTTTTAAATTTTCAAAAAATTCGAGGTAACAAATAATTTGATATATTTCCTAAGCAACTTATGCTCTCCTGGTACAAAGACCCGAAATTTTTAAATTTTCAAAAAATTCGAGGTAACAAATAATTTGATATATTTCCTAAGCAACTTATGCTCTCCTGGTACAAAGACCCGAAATTTTTAAATTTTCAAAAAATTCGAGGTAACAAATAATTTGATATATTTCCTAAGCAACTTATGCTCTCCTGGTACAAAGACCCGAAATTTTTAAATTTTCAAAAAATTCGAGGTAACAAATAATTTGATATATTTCCTCAGCAACTTATGCTCTCCTGGTACAAAGACCCGAAATTTTTAAATTTTCAAAAAATTCGAGGTAACAAATAATTTGATATATTTCCTCAGCAACTTATGCTCTCCTGGTACAAAGACCCGAAATTTTTAAATTTTCAAAAAATTCGAGGTAACAAATAATTTGATATATTTCCTAACCAACTTATGCTCTCCTGGTACAAAGATTCGAAATTTATAAATTGACAAAAAATTTTTGCTAGCCCTAAAATATCTCGTTCAACTTATGCTCTCCTGGTACAAATTTTAAATTACTTTTAAAATTTTTTATAAGCTTTTTACCAATCTTATGCTCTTATACAAAACTTATAATTTTTCAGTAAAACGCAATGTATGCAGCAAGATATTTTATTTAATATTTATATATACAATGAAATGGTAATTTAAATATTTAATATTGAATTATTGTTAAACATAAACTACAATAAACTGGTAAATAACAAATACAACGTTTAACATTTATAAACACAGTATTTCATGAAGTAAAAGAAAAAAAAAAAAAGAAAGAACAGTACGACAAAAGATGGTTAAAATAGAAGAAGAAAAAATTTATCGAAAGCAAAAGTACATTATGAACTGCTATATTGATATAAATTGACCCTTACTCTACTGTGTGGTCTCTATCCTCTTGCAGCCACCCAACCAAAAATGAATTACGAGGTAATTTTAAGGTTATCAACAATTTTGACAAAAATAAAAGTTAATTGAGAAAGTTGATTTACAATTTTTAATTCTAAGCTAAAATTTATATTAATATAACAGTTTATAAAATAAACGCTATTATACCTGAAAAAGAAATGAAAATAATGAAAATATAACGAAGAGAAGAAGGTGAACAGCAAACGAAGCATACATAGATGACTTATTCCACGGTAAGCTTGGAGAAGATGAAAACAATGAACAGCAGAAGGAACAGCCTCTTCCAGAAGTCGACTTGACCTGTAGAAAGAACAAGACGAATGAATTGACAATGGTGTAGAGCAATAATACATAAAATGAGGCGATAAATAAACTTACGATATATTTTACTTACTAAAAGTGTTATTAAAAAGCATTATCTACAGGATTTAAAAAAAAAACAAGCCAAAACAGTCCTCTACATTTGATTTACAGTTATTCATCAGATTATTTAACCTTGCAAAAATGAAGGATAATAAATAAGAACTACACCAGCTATTATATAAATAGGATTCAATACAATACGCTTTGCATTTTGAAATGAGACTGAAAAATCACGACAGGTGTTACTTATTACAAGTTTCTAATTAAATACTAAAAGCAACTGAAAAAGTACTCGCACATTTGTTTATAATTCGTAAAAAAAATTAACAAATACGATGACAGTAAATGTCAGATCGAACATGCTGAAGTTAGCTGCGGCACAATAATAATAATAACAGTAGCTCAAACTGTTACAAACGAAAAGTCACTAAAATAATCTCTAGTTCGTTAGCCCCACTTGTATTAAATTTTGATTTTTTTTCCGTTTTAATTAAATGTTTGTCGTTTGTTCTATTTTGTTCGATAATATAAATTATTTGTTTGCCTTGTTTAATTATGAAGAATAAGAAATAAGAATTACGCTAGGTACGTTTTTCATTTTTGAAAATATCTTTAATTGAGACGTTTATTCTCAACTTTATTCCTATAGAAAGATGACGAGGAATAAATTCCCCAAGAACGATAACTGAAGCACTAGGAACAGAATAATTTCCAATGTGTAACTGTTAATCGATTAACACGTAGAAAGAGGGGATTAACGATAATAGTAAATAAATAAACAAGGCAGAAAACGCACTGAGAATCATATGAAACACTTGGTTTCGAAAATACTAGAATACCAAAATTGACGTAATCAGTGAACCAACAAACACGACACCAAAATAAACTTACATTCGCACAGAATCTAACTAATAAGGCTCCTATACTAAAAGCAAATGAAAGAATACTGGTAGAATTCTTTGTAATTTATAAAAAATGCTAACAGATCGAACATGCTGAAGTTAGCCACGGCAAAATCCTAACAGTAGCTCAAACCGTTACAATCGAAAAATCACTAAAGTAATCTCCATGGTGAAAAACAGCTCGTAAGTTAGCCCCACTTGTATTAAATTTTCATTTTTTTCCGTTTTAATTAGATGTTGGTTGTTTGTTCTTTTTTATTCGATTGTAATAATTATTTGTTAGCCTTGCTTGTTTATAATTAATTAGACATTTTTTCATTCTCAAGTTAACCTCCCATCATCTATATTTTTACTTTTAACCTCTTGAACACATGGATTTTTATTTACTTTTATTAATTATTGATTGTTCGATCATTGTTGAAGATTGTGGGTTCATTAATAACGTTCATTTAATAATTGTTCGTCAATATTTTTAATAACGAATGTTTCCTAAGTATTGCGCACAATTTTGGAAAATTTGGTGGCACACAACTATAATTTACTACACAGACACCAAGAGGTGCGAATTAGCGCGATACTTTAGAAAAAAATTCGATTTTTTTTTCCAAAATTATCCAAATACCCCCCCCTTCTTACAAAATTTCAAAAAAAATTGAAAATTTTTAGGAAAAATTGTGCGATATTTTGCTAAAACCAACTCTATACAATACCAATTAGTCCGTAATCGACGACCAATTGTGAATTGAAACGATATTTTCGTCGAAAATATCGAATGTTTCCTAAGTAATGCGCACAATTTTGGAAAATTTGGTGGCACACAACTATAATTTACTACACAGACACCAAGAGGTGCGAATTAGCGCGATACTTTAGAAAAGAATTCGATTTTTTTTTCCAAAAGTATCCAAATACCCCCCCTTCTTACAAAATTTCAAAAAAAATTGAAAATTTTTAGGAAAAATTGTGCGATATTTTGCTAAAAACAACTCTATACAATACCAATTAGTCCGTAATGGACGACCAATTGTGAATTGAAACGATATTTTCGTCGAAAATATCGAATGTTTCCTAAGTATTGCGCACAATTTTGGAAAATTTGGTGGCACACAACTATAATTTACTACACAGACACCAAGAGGTGCGAATTAGCGCGATACTTTAGAAAAAAATTCGATTTTTTTTTCAAAAATTATCCAAATACCCCCCCCTTCTTACAAAATTTCAAAAAAAATTGAAAATTTTTAGGAAAAATTGTGCGATATTTTGCTAAAAACAACTCTATACAATACCAATTAGTCCGTAATCGACGACCAATTGTGAATTGAAACGATATTTTCGTCGAAAATATCGAATGTTTCCTAAGTATTGCGCACAATTTTGGAAAATTTGGTGGCACACAACTATAATTTACTACACAGACACCAAGAGGTGCGAATTAGCGCGATACTTTAGAAAAAAATTCGATTTTTTTTTCCAAAATTATCCAAATACCCCCCCTTCTTACAAAATTTCAAAAAAAATTGAAAATTTTTAGGAAAAATTGTGCGATATTTTGCTGAAACCAACTCTATACAATACCAATTAGTCCGTAATCGACGACCAATTGTGAATTGAAACGATATTTTCGTCGAAAATATCGAATGTTTCCTAAGTATTGCGCACAATTTTGGAAAATTTGGTGGCACACAACTATAATTTACTACACAGACACCAAGAGGTGCGAATTAGCGCGATACTTTAGAAAAAAATTCGATTTTTTTTTCAAAAATTATCCAAATACCCCCCCCTTCTTACAAAATTTCAAAAAAAATTGAAAATTTTTAGGAAAAATTGTGCGATATTTTGCTAAAAACAACTCTATACAATACCAATTAGTCCGTAATCGACGACCAATTGTGAATTGAAACGATATTTTCGTCGAAAATATCGAATGTTTCCTAAGTATTGCGCACAATTTTGGAAAATTTGGTGGCACACAACTATAATTTACTACACAGACACCAAGAGGTGCGAATTAGCGCGATACTTTAGAAAAAAATTCGATTTTTTTTTCCAAAATTATCCAAATACCCCCCCTTCTTACAAAATTTCAAAAAAAATTGAAAATTTTTAGGAAAAATTGTGCGATATTTTGCTGAAACCAACTCTATACAATACCAATTAGTCCGTAATCGACGACCAATTGTGAATTGAAACGATATTTTCGTCGAAAATATCGAATGTTTCCTAAGTATTGCGCACAATTTTGGAAAATTTGGTGGCACACAACTATAATTTACTACACAGACACCAAGAGGTGCGAATTAGCGCGATACTTTAGAAAAGAATTCGATTTTTTTTCCAAAATTATCCAAATACCCCCCCCTTCTTAAAAATTTCAAAAGAAATTGAAAATTTCTAGGAAAACTTGTGCGATATTTTGCTGAAACCAACTCTATACAATACCAATTAGTCCGTAATCGACGACCAATTGTGAATTGAAACGATATTTTCGTCGAAAATATCGAATGTTCACTAAGTAATGCGCACAATTTTGGAAAATTTGGTGGCACACAACTATAATTTACTACACAGACACCAAGAGGTGCGAATTAGCGCGATACTTTAGAAAAAAATTCGATTTTTTTTTCCAAAATTATCCAAATACCCCCCCCTTCTTACAAAATTTCAAAAAAAATTGAAAATTTTTAGGAAAAATTGTGCGATATTTTGCTAAAAACAACTCTATATAATACCAATTAGTCCGTAATCGACGACCAATTGTGAATTGAAACGATATTTTCGTCGAAAATATCGAATGTTTCCTAAGTATTGCGCACAATTTTGGAAAATTTGGTGGCACACAACTATAATTTACTACACAGACACCAAGAGGTGCGAATTAGAGCGAAACTTTAGAAAAAAATTCGATTTTTTTTTCCAAAATTATCCAAATACCCCCCCTTCTTACAAAATTTCAAAAAAAATTGAAAATTTTTAGGAAAAATTGTGCGATATTTTGCTAAAAACAACTCTATATAATACCAATTAGTCCGTAATCGACGACCAATTGTGAATTGAAACGATATTTTCGTCGAAAATATCGAATGTTTCCTAAGTATTGCGCACAATTTTGGAAAATTTGGTGGCACACAACTATAATTTACTACACAGACACACGGAGGTGCGAATTAGCGCGATACTTTAGAAAAAAATTCGATTTTTTTTTCCAAAATTATCCAAATACCCCCCCCTTCTTACAAAATTTCAAAAAAAATTGAAAATTTTTAGGAAAAATTGTGCGATATTTTGCTAAAAACAACTCTATACAATACCAATTAGTCCGTAATGGACGACCAATTGTGAATTGAAACGATATTTTCGTCGAAAATATCGAATGTTTCCTAAGTATTGCGCACAATTTTGGAAAATTTGGTGGCACACAACTATAATTTACTACACAGACACCAAGAGGTGCGAATTAGCGCGATACTTTAGAAAAGAATTCGATTTTTTTTTCAAAAATTATCCAAATACCCCCCCCTTCTTACAAAATTTCAAAAAAAATTGAAAATTTTTAGGAAAAATTGTGCGATATTTTGCTAAAACCAACTCTATACAATACCAATTAGTCCGTAATCGACGACCAATTGTGAATTGAAACGATATTTTCGTCGAAAATATCGAATGTTTCCTAAGTATTGCGCACAATTTTGGAAAATTTGGTGGCACACAACTATAATTTACTACACAGACACCAAGAGGTGCGACTTAGCGCGATACTTTAGAAAAAAATTCGATTTTTTTTTCCAAAATTATCCAAATACCCCCCCCTTCTTACAAAATTTCAAAAAAAATTGAAAATTTTTAGGAAAAATTGTGCGATATTTTGCTAAAACCAACTCTATACAATACCAATTAGTCCGTAATCGACGACCAATTGTGAATTGAAACGATATTTTCGTCGAAAATATCGAATATTTCCTAAGTAATGCGCACAATTTTGGAAAATTTGGTGGCACACAACTATAATTTACTACACAGACACCAAGAGGTGCGAATTAGCGCGATACTTTAGAAAAAAATTCGATTTTTTTTTTCCAAAATTATCCAAATACCCCCCCCTTCTTACAAAATTTCAAAAAAAATTGAAAATTTTTAGGAAAAATTTTGCGATATTTTGCTAAAACCAACTCTATACAATACCAATTAGTCCGTAATCGACGACCAATTGTGAATTGAAACGATATTTTCGTCGAAAATATCGAATATTTCCTAAGTAATGCGCTCAATTTTGGAAAATTTGGTGGCACACAACTATAATTTACTACACAGACACCAAGAGGTGCGAATTAGCGCGATACTTTAGAAAAAAATTCGATTTTTTTTCCAAAATTATCCAAATACCCCCCCCTTCTTACAAAATTTCAAAAAAAATTGAAAATTTTTAGGAAAAATTGTGCGATATTTTGCTAAAAACAACTCTATACAATACCAATTAGTCCGTAATCGACGACCAATTGTGAATTGAAACGATATTTTCGTCGAAAATATCGAATGTTTCCTAAGTATTGCGCACAATTTTGGAAAATTTGGTGGCACACAACTATAATTTACTACACAGACACCAAGAGGTGCGAATTAGCGCGATACTTTAGAAAAAAATTCGATTTTTTTTTCCAAAATTATCCAAATACCCCCCCTTCTTACAAAATTTCAAAAAAAATTGAAAATTTTTAGGAAAAATTGTGCGATATTTTGCTAAAACCAACTCTATACAATACCAATTAGTCCGTAATCGACGACCAATTGTGAATTGAAACGATATTTTCGTCGAAAATATCGAATATTTCCTAAGTAATGCGCACAATTTTGGAAAATTTGGTGGCACACAACTATAATTTACTACACAGACACCAAGAGGTGCGAATTAGCGCGATACTTTAGAAAAGAATTCGATTTTTTTTTCAAAAATTATCCAAATACCCCCCCCTTCTTACAAAATTTCAAAAGAAATTGAAAATTTCTAGGAAAACTTGTGCGATATTTTGCTGAAACCAACTCTATACAATACCAATTAGTCCGTAATCGACGACCAATTGTGAATTGAAACGATATTTTCGTCGAAAATATCGAATGTTTCCTAAGTATTGCGCACAATTTTGGAAAATTTGGTGGCACACAACTATAATTTACTACACAGACACACGGAGGTGCGAATTAGCGCGATACTTTAGAAAAAAATTCGATTTTTTTTTCCAAAATTATCCAAATACCCCCCCCTTCTTACAAAATTTCAAAAGAAATTGAAAATTTCTAGGAAAACTTGTGCGATATTTTGCTGAAACCAACTCTATACAATACCAATTAGTCCGTAATCGACGACCAATTGTGAATTGAAACGATATTTTCGTCGAAAATATCGAATGTTTCCTAAGTATTGCGCACAATTTTGGAAAATTTGGTGGCACACAACTATAATTTACTACACAGACACACGGAGGTGCGAATTAGCGCGATACTTTAGAAAAAAATTCGATTTTTTTTTCCAAAATTATCCAAATACCCCCCCCTTCTTACAAAATTTCAAAAAAAATTGAAAATTTTTAGGAAAAATTGTGCGATATTTTGCTAAAAACAACTATACAATACCAATTAGTCCGTAATCGACGACCAATTGTGAATTGAAACGATATTTTCGTCGAAAATATCGAATGTTTCCTAAGTATTGCGCACAATTTTGGAAAATTTGGTGGCACACAACTATAATTTACTACACAGACACACGGAGGTGCGAATTAGCGCGATACTTTAGAAAAAAATTCGATTTTTTTTTCCAAAATTATCCAAATACCCCCCCCTTCTTACAAAATTTCAAAAAAAATTGAAAATTTTTAGGAAAAATTGTGCGATATTTTGCTAAAACCAACTCTATACAATACCAATTAGTCCGTAATCGACGACCAATTGTGAATTGAAACGATATTTTCGTCGAAAATATCGAATATTTCCTAAGTAATGCGCACAATTTTGGAAAATTTGGTGGCACACAACTATAATTTACTACACAGACACCAAGAGGTGCGAATTAGCGCGATACTTTAGAAAAAAATTCGATTTTTTTTTCCAAAATTATCCAAATACCCCCCCCTTCTTACAAAATTTCAAAAAAAAATTGAAAATTTTTAGGAAAAATTGTGCGATATTTTGCTAAAAACAACTCTATACAATACCAATTAGTCCGTAATCGACGACCAATTGTGAATTGAAAAGATATTTTCGTCGAAAATATCGAATGTTTCCTAAGTATTGCGCACAATTTTGGAAAATTTGGTGGCACACAACTATAATTTACTACACAGACACACGGAGGTGCGAATTAGCGCGATACTTTAGAAAAAAATTCGATTTTTTTTTCCAAAATTATCCAAATACCCCCCCCTTCTTACAAAATTTCAAAAAAAATTGAAAATTTTTAGGAAAAATTGTGCGAAATTTTGCTAAAAACAACTCTATACAATACCAATTAGTCCGTAATCGACGACCAATTGTGAATTGAAACGATATTTTCGTCGGAAATATCGAATGTTTCCTAAGTATTGCGCACAATTTTGGAAAATTTGGTGGCACACAACTATAATTTACTACACAGACACACGGAGGTGCGAATTAGCGCGATACTTTAGAAAAAAATTCGATTTTTTTTCCAAAATTATCCAAATACCCCCCCCTTCTTACAAAATTTCAAAAAAAATTGAAAATTTTTAGGAAAAATTGTGCGATATTTTGCTAAAACCAACTCTATACAATACCAATTAGTCCGTAATCGACGACCAATTGTGAATTGAAACGATATTTTCGTCGAAAATATCGAATATTTCCTAAGTAATGCGCACAATTTTGGAAAATTTGGTGGCACACAACTATAATTTACTACACAGACACCAAGAGGTGCGAATTAGCGCGATACTTTAGAAAAAAATTCGATTTTTTTTTCCAAAATTATCCAAATACCCCCCCTTCTTACAAAATTTCAAAAAAAATTGAAAATTTTTAGGAAAAATTGTGCGATATTTTGCTAAAAACAACTCTGTACAATACCAATTAGTCCGTAATCGACAACCAATTGTGAATTGAAACGATATTTTCGTCGAAAATATCGAATGTTTCCTAAGTAATGCGCACAATTTTGGAAAATTTGGTGGCACACAACTATAATTTACTACACAGACACCAAGAGGTGCGAATTAGCGCGATACTTTAGAAAAGAATTCGATTTTTTTTTCCAAAATTATCCAAATACCCCCCCCTTCTTACAAAATTTCAAAAAAAATTGAAAATTTTTAGGAAAAATTGTGCGATATTTTGCTAAAAACAACTCTATACAATACCAATTAGTCCGTAATCGACGACCAATTGTGAATTGAAACGATATTTTCGTCGAAAATATCGAATGTTTCCTAAGTATTGCGCACAATTTTGGAAAATTTGGTGGCACACAACTATAATTTACTACACAGACACCAATAGGTGCGAATTAGCGCGATACTTTAGAAAAAAATTCGATTTTTTTTTCCAAAATTATCCAAATACCCCCCCTTCTTACAAAATTTCAAAAAAAATTGAAAATTTTTAGGAAAAATTGTGCGATATTTTGCTAAAACCAACTCTATACAATACCAATTAGTCCGTAATCGACAACCAATTGTGAATTGAAACGATATTTTCGTCGAAAATATCGAATGTTTCCTAAGTATTGCGCACAATTTTGGAAAATTTGGTGGCACACAACTATAATTTACTACACAGACACACGGAGGTGCGAATTAGCGCGATACTTTAGAAAAAAATTCGATTTTTTTTTCCAAAATTATCCAAATACCCCCCCCTTCTTACAAAATTTCAAAAAAAATTGAAAATTTTTAGGAAAAATTGTGCGAAATTTTGCTAAAAACAACTCTATACAATACCAATTAGTCCGTAATCGACGACTAATTGTGAATTGAAACGATATTTTCGTCGGAAATATCGAATGTTTCCTAAGTATTGCGCACAATTTTGGAAAATTTGGTGGCACACAACTATAATTTACTACACAGACACACGGAGGTGCGAATTAGCGCGATACTTTAGAAAAAAATTCGATTTTTTTTCCAAAATTATCCAAATACCCCCCCTTCTTACAAAATTTCAAAAAAAATTGAAAATTTTTAGGAAAAATTGTGCGATATTTTGCTAAAAACAACTCTGTACAATACCAATTAGTCCGTAATCGACAACCAATTGTGAATTGAAACGATATTTTCGTCGAAAATATCGAATGTTTCCTAAGTATTGCGCACAATTTTGGAAAATTTGGTGGCACACAACTATAATTTACTACACAGACACACGGAGGTGCGAATTAGCGCGATACTTTAGAAAAAAATTCGATTTTTTTTTCCAAAATTATCCAAATACCCCCCCCTTCTTACAAAATTTCAAAAAAAATTGAAAATTTTTAGGAAAAATTGTGCGATATTTTGCTAAAAACAACTCTATACAATACCAATTAGTCCGTAATCGACGACCAATTGTGAATTGAAACGATATTTTCGTCGAAAATATCGAATGTTTCCTAAGTATTGCGCACAATTTTGGAAAATTTGGTGGCACACAACTATAATTTACTACACAGACACCAATAGGTGCGAATTAGCGCGATACTTTAGAAAAAAATTCGATTTTTTTTTCCAAAATTATCCAAATACCCCCCCTTCTTACAAAATTTCAAAAAAAATTGAAAATTTTTAGGAAAAATTGTGCGATATTCTGCTAAAAACAACTCTGTACAATACCAATTAGTCCGTAATCGACAACCAATTGTGAATTGAAACGATATTTTCGTCGAAAATATCGAATGTTTCCTAAGTATTGCGCACAATTTTGGAAAATTTGGTGGCACACAACTATAATTTACTACACAGACACACGGAGGTGCGAATTAGCGCGATACTTTAGAAAAAAATTCGATTTTTTTTTCCAAAATTATCCAAATACCCCCCCCTTCTTACAAAATTTCAAAAAAAATTGAAAATTTTTAGGAAAAATTGTGCGATATTTTGCTAAAAACAACTCTATACAATACCAATTAGTCCGTAATCGACGACCAATTGTGAATTGAAACGATATTTTCGTCGAAAATATCGAATGTTTCCTAAGTATTGCGCACAATTTTGGAAAATTTGGTGGCACACAACTATAATTTACTACACAGACACCAATAGGTGCGAATTAGCGCGATACTTTAGAAAAAAATTCGATTTTTTTTTCCAAAATTATCCAAATACCCCCCCTTCTTACAAAATTTCAAAAAAAATTGAAAATTTTTAGGAAAAATTGTGCGATATTTTGCTAAAACCAACTCTATACAATACCAATTAGTCCGTAATCGACGACCAATTGTGAATTGAAACGATATTTTCGTCGAAAATATCGAATATTTCCTAAGTAATGCGCACAATTTTGGAAAATTTGGTGGCACACAACTATAATTTACTACACAGACACCAAGAGGTGCGAATTAGCGCGATACTTTAGAAAAAAATTCGATTTTTTTTTCCAAAATTATCCAAATACCCCCCCTTCTTACAAAATTTCAAAAAAAATTGAAAATTTTTAGGAAAAATTGTGCGATATTTTGCTAAAACCAACTCTATACAATACCAATTAGTCCGTAATCGACGACCAATTGTGAATTGAAACGATATTTTCGTCGAAAATATCGAATATTTCCTAATGCGCACAATTTTGGAAAATTTGGTGGCACACAACTATAATTTACTACACAGACACCAAGAGGTGCGAATTAGCGCGATACTTTAGAAAAGAATTCGATTTTTTTTTCAAAAATTATCCAAATACCCCCCCCTTCTTACAAAATTTCAAAAGAAATTGAAAATTTCTAGGAAAACTTGTGCGATATTTTGCTAAAAACAACTCTATACAATACCAATTAGTCCGTAAAAGACGACCAATTGTGAATTGAAACGATATTTTCGTCGAAAATATCGAATGTTTCCTAAGTATTGCGCACAATTTTGGAAAATTTGGTGGCACACAACTATAATTTACTACACAGACACCAAGAGGTGCGAATTAGCGCGATACTTTAGAAAAAAATTCGATTTTTTTTTCCAAAATTATCCAAATACCCCCCCCTTCTTACAAAATTTCAAAAAAAATTGAAAATTTTTAGGAAAAATTGTGCGATATTTTGCTAAAACCAACTCTATACAATACCAATTAGTCCGTAATCGACGACCAATTGTGAATTGAAACGATATTTTCGTCGAAAATATCGAATGTTTCCTAAGTAATGCGCACAATTTTGGAAAATTTGGTGGCACACAACTATAATTTACTACACAGACACCAAGAGGTACGAATTAGCGCGATACTTTAGAAAAGAATTCGATTTTTTTTTTCAAAATTATCCAAATACCCCCCTTCTTACAAAATTTCAAAAAAAAATTGAAAATTTTTAGGAAAAATTGTGCGATATTTTGCTAAAAACAACTCTGTACAATACCAATTAGTCCGTAATCGACAACCAATTGTGAATTGAAACGATATTTTCGTCGAAAATATCGAATGTTTCCTAAGTAATGCGCACAATTTTGGAAAATTTGGTGGCACACAACTATAATTTACTACACAGACACCAAGAGGTGCGAATTAGCGCGATACTTTAGAAAAGAATTCGATTTTTTTTCCAAAATTATCCAAATACCCCCCCCTTCTTACAAAATTTCAAAAAAAATTGAAAATTTTTAGGAAAAATTGTGCGATATTTTGCTAAAAACAACTCTGTACAATACCAATTAGTCCGTAATCGACAACCAATTGTGAATTGAAACGATATTTTCGTCGAAAATATCGAATGTTTCCTAAGTATTGCGCACAATTTTGGAAAATTTGGTGGCACACAACTATAATTTACTACACAGACACACGGAGGTGCGAATTAGCGCGATACTTTAGAAAAAAATTCGATTTTTTTTTCCAAAATTATCCAAATACCCCCCCCTTCTTACAAAATTTCAAAAAAAATTGAAAATTTTTAGGAAAAATTGTGCGATATTTTGCTAAAAACAACTCTATACAATACCAATTAGTCCGTAATCGACGACCAATTGTGAATTGAAACGATATTTTCGTCGAAAATATCGAATGTTTCCTAAGTATTGCGCACAATTTTGGAAAATTTGGTGGCACACAACTATAATTTACTACACAGACACCAATAGGTGCGAATTAGCGCGATTCTTTAGAAAAAAATTCGATTTTTTTTTCCAAAATTATCCAAATACCCCCCCTTCTTACAAAATTTCAAAAAAAATTGAAAATTTTTAGGAAAAATTGTGCGATATTTTGCTAAAACCAACTCTATACAATACCAATTAGTCCGTAATCGACGACCAATTGTGAATTGAAACGATATTTTCGTCGAAAATATCGAATATTTCCTAAGTAATGCGCACAATTTTGGAAAATTTGGTGGCACACAACTATAATTTACTACACAGACACCAAGAGGTGCGAATTAGCGCGATACTTTAGAAAAAAATTCGATTTTTTTTTCCAAAATTATCCAAATACCCCCCCCTTCTTACAAAATTTCAAAAAAAATTGAAAATTTTTAGGAAAAATTGTGCGATATTTTGCTAAAACCAACTCTATACAATACCAATTAGTCCGTAATCGACGACCAATTGTGAATTGAAACGATATTTTCGTCGAAAATATCGAATATTTCCTAAGTAATGCGCTCAATTTTGGAAAATTTGGTGGCACACAACTATAATTTACTACACAGACACCAAGAGGTGCGAATTAGCGCGATACTTTAGAAAAAAATTCGATTTTTTTTCCAAAATTATCCAAATACCCCCCCCTTCTTACAAAATTTCAAAAAAAATTGAAAATTTTTAGGAAAAATTGTGCGATATTTTGCTAAAAACAACTCTATACAATACCAATTAGTCCGTAATCGACGACCAATTGTGAATTGAAACGATATTTTCGTCGAAAATATCGAATGTTTCCTAAGTAATGCGCACAATTTTGGAAAATTTGGTGGCACACAACTATAATTTACTACACAGACACCAAGAGGTACGAATTAGCGCGATACTTTAGAAAAGAATTCGATTTTTTTTCCAAAATTATCCAAATACCCCCCCTTCTTACAAAATTTCAAAAAAAATTGAAAATTTTTAGGAAAAATTGTGCGATATTTTGCTAAAACCAACTCTATACAATACCAATTAGTCGGTAATCGACGACCAATTGTGAATTGAAACGATATTTTCGTCGAAAATATCGAATGTTTCCTAAGTAATGCGCACAATTTTGGAAAATTTGGTGGCACACAACTATAATTTACTACACAGACACCAAGAGGTGCGAATTAGCGCGATACTTTAGAAAAAAATTCGATTTTTTTTTCCAAAATTATCCAAATACCCCCCCCTTCTTACAAAATTTCAAAAAAAATTGAAAATTTTTAGGAAAAATTGTGCGATATTTTGCTAAAACCAACTCTATACAATACCAATTAGTCCGTAATCGACGACCAATTGTGAATTGAAACGATATTTTCGTCGAAAATATCGAATATTTCCTAAGTAATGCGCACAATTTTGGAAAATTTGGTGGCACACAACTATAATTTACTACACAGACACCAAGAGGTGCGAATTAGCGCGATACTTTAGAAAAAAATTCGATTTTTTTTTCCAAAATTATCCAAATACCCCCCCCTTCTTACAAAATTTCAAAAAAAATTGAAAATTTTTAGGAAAAATTGTGCGATATTTTGCTAAAACCAACTCTATACAATACCAATTAGTCCGTAATCGACGACCAATTGTGAATTGAAACGATATTTTCGTCGAAAATATCGAATATTTCCTAAGTAATGCGCACAATTTTGGAAAATTTGGTGGCACACAACTATAATTTACTACACAGACACCAAGAGGTGCGAATTAGCGCGATACTTTAGAAAAAAATTCGATTTTTTTTTCCAAAATTATCCAAATACCCCCCCCTTCTTACAAAATTTCAAAAAAAAATTGAAAATTTTTAGGAAAAATTGTGCGATATTTTGCTAAAAACAACTCTATACAATACCAATTAGTCCGTAATCGACGACCAATTGTGAATTGAAAAGATATTTTCGTCGAAAATATCGAATGTTTCCTAAGTATTGCGCACAATTTTGGAAAATTTGGTGGCACACAACTATAATTTACTACACAGACACACGGAGGTGCGAATTAGCGCGATACTTTAGAAAAAAATTCGATTTTTTTTTCCAAAATTATCCAAATACCCCCCCCTTCTTACAAAATTTCAAAAAAAATTGAAAATTTTTAGGAAAAATTGTGCGAAATTTTGCTAAAAACAACTCTATACAATACCAATTAGTCCGTAATCGACGACCAATTGTGAATTGAAACGATATTTTCGTCGGAAATATCGAATGTTTCCTAAGTATTGCGCACAATTTTGGAAAATTTGGTGGCACACAACTATAATTTACTACACAGACACACGGAGGTGCGAATTAGCGCGATACTTTAGAAAAAAATTCGATTTTTTTTCCAAAATTATCCAAATACCCCCCCCTTCTTACAAAATTTCAAAAAAAATTGAAAATTTTTAGGAAAAATTGTGCGATATTTTGCTAAAACCAACTCTATACAATACCAATTAGTCCGTAATCGACGACCAATTGTGAATTGAAACGATATTTTCGTCGAAAATATCGAATATTTCCTAAGTAATGCGCACAATTTTGGAAAATTTGGTGGCACACAACTATAATTTACTACACAGACACCAAGAGGTGCGAATTAGCGCGATACTTTAGAAAAAAATTCGATTTTTTTTTCCAAAATTATCCAAATACCCCCCCCTTCTTACAAAATTTCAAAAAAAATTGAAAATTTTTAGGAAAAATTGTGCGATATTTTGCTAAAACCAACTCTATACAATACCAATTAGTCCGTAATCGACGACCAATTGTGAATTGAAACGATATTTTCGTCGAAAATATCGAATGTTTCCTAAGTAATGCGCACAATTTTGGAAAATTTGGTGGCACACAACTATAATTTACTACACAGACACCAAGAGGTACGAATTAGCGCGATACTTTAGAAAAGAATTCGATTTTTTTTTTCAAAATTATCCAAATACCCCCCTTCTTACAAAATTTCAAAAAAAATTGAAAATTTTTAGGAAAAATTGTGCGATATTTTGCTAAAAACAACTCTGTACAATACCAATTAGTCCGTAATCGACGACCAATTGTGAATTGAAACGATATTTTCGTCGGAAATATCGAATGTTTCCTAAGTATTGCGCACAATTTTGGAAAATTTGGTGGCACACAACTATAATTTACTACACAGACACACGGAGGTGCGAATTAGCGCGATACTTTAGAAAAAAATTCGATTTTTTTTCCAAAATTATCCAAATACCCCCCCTTCTTACAAAATTTCAAAAAAAATTGAAAATTTTTAGGAAAAATTGTGCGATATTTTGCTAAAAACAACTCTGTACAATACCAATTAGTCCGTAATCGACAACCAATTGTGAATTGAAACGATATTTTCGTCGAAAATATCGAATGTTTCCTAAGTATTGCGCACAATTTTGGAAAATTTGGTGGCACACAACTATAATTTACTACACAGACACACGGAGGTGCGAATTAGCGCGATACTTTAGAAAAAAATTCGATTTTTTTTTCCAAAATTATCCAAATACCCCCCCCTTCTTACAAAATTTCAAAAAAAATTGAAAATTTTTAGGAAAAATTGTGCGATATTTTGCTAAAAACAACTCTATACAATACCAATTAGTCCGTAATCGACGACCAATTGTGAATTGAAACGATATTTTCGTCGAAAATATCGAATGTTTCCTAAGTATTGCGCACAATTTTGGAAAATTTGGTGGCACACAACTATAATTTACTACACAGACACCAATAGGTGCGAATTAGCGCGATACTTTAGAAAAAAATTCGATTTTTTTTTCCAAAATTATCCAAATACCCCCCCTTCTTACAAAATTTCAAAAAAAATTGAAAATTTTTAGGAAAAATTGTGCGATATTCTGCTAAAAACAACTCTGTACAATACCAATTAGTCCGTAATCGACAACCAATTGTGAATTGAAACGATATTTTCGTCGAAAATATCGAATGTTTCCTAAGTATTGCGCACAATTTTGGAAAATTTGGTGGCACACAACTATAATTTACTACACAGACACACGGAGGTGCGAATTAGCGCGATACTTTAGAAAAAAATTCGATTTTTTTTTCCAAAATTATCCAAATACCCCCCCCTTCTTACAAAATTTCAAAAAAAATTGAAAATTTTTAGGAAAAATTGTGCGATATTTTGCTAAAAACAACTCTATACAATACCAATTAGTCCGTAATCGACGACCAATTGTGAATTGAAACGATATTTTCGTCGAAAATATCGAATGTTTCCTAAGTATTGCGCACAATTTTGGAAAATTTGGTGGCACACAACTATAATTTACTACACAGACACCAATAGGTGCGAATTAGCGCGATACTTTAGAAAAAAATTCGATTTTTTTTTCCAAAATTATCCAAATACCCCCCCTTCTTACAAAATTTCAAAAAAAATTGAAAATTTTTAGGAAAAATTGTGCGATATTTTGCTAAAACCAACTCTATACAATACCAATTAGTCCGTAATCGACGACCAATTGTGAATTGAAACGATATTTTCGTCGAAAATATCGAATATTTCCTAAGTAATGCGCACAATTTTGGAAAATTTGGTGGCACACAACTATAATTTACTACACAGACACCAAGAGGTGCGAATTAGCGCGATACTTTAGAAAAAAATTCGATTTTTTTTTCCAAAATTATCCAAATACCCCCCCTTCTTACAAAATTTCAAAAAAAATTGAAAATTTTTAGGAAAAATTGTGCGATATTTTGCTAAAACCAACTCTATACAATACCAATTAGTCCGTAATCGACGACCAATTGTGAATTGAAACGATATTTTCGTCGAAAATATCGAATATTTCCTAATGCGCACAATTTTGGAAAATTTGGTGGCACACAACTATAATTTACTACACAGACACCAAGAGGTGCGAATTAGCGCGATACTTTAGAAAAGAATTCGATTTTTTTTTCAAAAATTATCCAAATACCCCCCCCTTCTTACAAAATTTCAAAAGAAATTGAAAATTTCTAGGAAAACTTGTGCGATATTTTGCTAAAAACAACTCTATACAATACCAATTAGTCCGTAAAAGACGACCAATTGTGAATTGAAACGATATTTTCGTCGAAAATATCGAATGTTTCCTAAGTATTGCGCACAATTTTGGAAAATTTGGTGGCACACAACTATAATTTACTACACAGACACCAAGAGGTGCGAATTAGCGCGATACTTTAGAAAAAAATTCGATTTTTTTTTCCAAAATTATCCAAATACCCCCCCCTTCTTACAAAATTTCAAAAAAAATTGAAAATTTTTAGGAAAAATTGTGCGATATTTTGCTAAAACCAACTCTATACAATACCAATTAGTCCGTAATCGACGACCAATTGTGAATTGAAACGATATTTTCGTCGGAAATATCGAATGTTTCCTAAGTATTGCGCACAATTTTGGAAAATTTGGTGGCACACAACTATAATTTACTACACAGACACACGGAGGTGCGAATTAGCGCGATACTTTAGAAAAAAATTCGATTTTTTTTCCAAAATTATCCAAATACCCCCCCCTTCTTACAAAATTTCAAAAAAAATTGAAAATTTTTAGGAAAAATTGTGCGATATTTTGCTAAAACCAACTCTATACAATACCAATTAGTCCGTAATCGACGACCAATTGTGAATTGAAACGATATTTTCGTCGAAAATATCGAATATTTCCTAAGTAATGCGCACAATTTTGGAAAATTTGGTGGCACACAACTATAATTTACTACACAGACACCAAGAGGTGCGAATTAGCGCGATACTTTAGAAAAAAATTCGATTTTTTTTTCCAAAATTATCCAAATACCCCCCCCTTCTTACAAAATTTCAAAAAAAATTGAAAATTTTTAGGAAAAATTGTGCGATATTTTGCTAAAACCAACTCTATACAATACCAATTAGTCCGTAATCGACGACCAATTGTGAATTGAAACGATATTTTCGTCGAAAATATCGAATGTTTCCTAAGTAATGCGCACAATTTTGGAAAATTTGGTGGCACACAACTATAATTTACTACACAGACACCAAGAGGTGCGAATTAGCGCGATACTTTAGAAAAGAATTCGATTTTTTTTCCAAAATTATCCAAATACCCCCCCCTTCTTACAAAATTTCAAAAAAAATTGAAAATTTTTAGGAAAAATTGTGCGATATTTTGCTAAAAACAACTCTGTACAATACCAATTAGTCCGTAATCGACAACCAATTGTGAATTGAAACGATATTTTCGTCGAAAATATCGAATGTTTCCTAAGTATTGCGCACAATTTTGGAAAATTTGGTGGCACACAACTATAATTTACTACACAGACACACGGAGGTGCGAATTAGCGCGATACTTTAGAAAAAAATTCGATTTTTTTTTCCAAAATTATCCAAATACCCCCCCCTTCTTACAAAATTTCAAAAAAAATTGAAAATTTTTAGGAAAAATTGTGCGATATTTTGCTAAAAACAACTCTATACAATACCAATTAGTCCGTAATCGACGACCAATTGTGAATTGAAACGATATTTTCGTCGAAAATATCGAATGTTTCCTAAGTATTGCGCACAATTTTGGAAAATTTGGTGGCACACAACTATAATTTACTACACAGACACCAATAGGTGCGAATTAGCGCGATACTTTAGAAAAAAATTCGATTTTTTTTTCCAAAATTATCCAAATACCCCCCCTTCTTACAAAATTTCAAAAAAAATTGAAAATTTTTAGGAAAAATTGTGCGATATTTTGCTAAAACCAACTCTATACAATACCAATTAGTCCGTAATCGACGACCAATTGTGAATTGAAACGATATTTTCGTCGAAAATATCGAATATTTCCTAAGTAATGCGCACAATTTTGGAAAATTTGGTGGCACACAACTATAATTTACTACACAGACACCAAGAGGTGCGAATTAGCGCGATACTTTAGAAAAAAATTCGATTTTTTTTTCCAAAATTATCCAAATACCCCCCCCTTCTTACAAAATTTCAAAAAAAATTGAAAATTTTTAGGAAAAATTGTGCGATATTTTGCTAAAACCAACTCTATACAATACCAATTAGTCCGTAATCGACGACCAATTGTGAATTGAAACGATATTTTCGTCGAAAATATCGAATATTTCCTAAGTAATGCGCTCAATTTTGGAAAATTTGGTGGCACACAACTATAATTTACTACACAGACACCAAGAGGTGCGAATTAGCGCGATACTTTAGAAAAAAATTCGATTTTTTTTCCAAAATTATCCAAATACCCCCCCCTTCTTACAAAATTTCAAAAAAAATTGAAAATTTTTAGGAAAAATTGTGCGATATTTTGCTAAAAACAACTCTATACAATACCAATTAGTCCGTAATCGACGACCAATTGTGAATTGAAACGATATTTTCGTCGAAAATATCGAATGTTTCCTAAGTAATGCGCACAATTTTGGAAAATTTGGTGGCACACAACTATAATTTACTACACAGACACCAAGAGGTACGAATTAGCGCGATACTTTAGAAAAGAATTCGATTTTTTTTCCAAAATTATCCAAATACCCCCCCTTCTTACAAAATTTCAAAAAAAATTGAAAATTTTTAGGAAAAATTGTGCGATATTTTGCTAAAACCAACTCTATACAATACCAATTAGTCCGTAATCGACGACCAATTGTGAATTGAAACGATATTTTCGTCGAAAATATCGAATGTTTCCTAAGTAATGCGCACAATTTTGGAAAATTTGGTGGCACACAACTATAATTTACTACACAGACACCAAGAGGTGCGAATTAGCGCGATACTTTAGAAAAAAATTCGATTTTTTTTTCCAAAATTATCCAAATACCCCCCCCTTCTTACAAAATTTCAAAAAAAATTGAAAATTTTTAGGAAAAATTGTGCGATATTTTGCTAAAAACAACTCTATACAATACCAATTAGTCCGTAATCGACGACCAATTGTGAATGGAAACGATATTTTCGTCGAAAATATCGAATATTTCCTAAGTAATGCGCACAATTTTGGAAAATTTGGTGGCACACAACTATAATTTACTACACAGACACCAAGAGGTGCGAATTAGCGCGATACTTTAGAAAAAAATTCGATTTTTTTTTCCAAAATTATCCAAATACCCCCCCTTCTTACAAAATTTCAAAAAAAATTGAAAATTTTTAGGAAAAATTGTGCGATATTTTGCTAAAACCAACTCTATACAATACCAATTAGTCCGTAATCGACGACCAATTGTGAATTGAAACGATATTTTCGTCGAAAATATCGAATGTTTCCTAAGTAATGCGCACAATTTTGGAAAATTTGGTGGCACACAACTATAATTTACTACACAGACACCAAGAGGTGCGAATTAGCGCGATACTTTAGAAAAAAATTCGATTTTTTTTTCCAAAATTATCCAAATACCCCCCCCTTCTTACAAAATTTCAAAAAAAATTGAAAATTTTTAGGAAAAATTGTGCGATATTTTGCTAAAAACAACTCTATACAATACCAATTAGTCCGTAATCGACGACCAATTGTGAATTGAAACGATATTTTCGTCGAAAATATCGAATGTTTCCTAAGTATTGCGCACAATTTTGGAAAATTTGGTGGCACACAACTATAATTTACTACACAGACACCAATAGGTGCGAATTAGCGCGATACTTTAGAAAAAAATTCGCTTTTTTTTTCCAAAATTATCCAAATACCCCCCCCTTCTTACAAAATTTCAAAAAAAATTGAAAATTTTTAGGAAAAATTGTGCGATATTTTGCTAAAACCAACTCTATACAATACCAATTAGTCCGTAATCGACGACCAATTGTGAATTGAAACGATATTTTCGTCGAAAATATCGAATGTTTCCTAAGTAATGCGCACAATTTTGGAAAATTTGGTGGCACACAACTATAATTTACTACACAGACACCAAGAGGTACGAATTAGCGCGATACTTTAGAAAAGAATTCGATTTTTTTTCCAAAATTATCCAAATACCCCCCCTTCTTACAAAATTTCAAAAAAAATTGAAAATTTTTAGGAAAAATTGTGCGATATTTTGCTAAAACCAACTCTATACAATACCAATTAGTCCGTAATCGACGACCAATTGAGAATTGAAACGATATTTTCGTCGAAAATATCGAATGTTTCCTAAGTAATGCGCACAATTTTGGAAAATTTGGTGGCACACAACTATAATTTACTACACAGACACCAAGAGGTGCGAATTAGCGCGATACTTTAGAAAAAAATTCGATTTTTTTTTCCAAAATTATCCAAATACCCCCCCCTTCTTACAAAATTTCAAAAAAAATTGAAAATTTTTAGGAAAAATTGTGCGATATTTTGCTAAAAACAACTCTATACAATACCAATTAGTCCGTAATCGACGACCAATTGTGAATTGAAACGATATTTTCGTCGAAAATATCGAATGTTTCCTAAGTGTTGCGCACAATTTTGGAAAATTTGGTGGCACACAACTATAATTTACTACACAGACACCAAGAGGTGCGAATTAGCGCGATACTTTAGAAAAAAATTCGATTTTTTTTTCCAAAATTATCCAAATACCCCCCCCTTCTTACAAAATTTCAAAAAAAATTGAAAATTTTTAGGAAAAATTGTGCGATATTTTGCTAAAAACAACTCTATACAATACCAATTAGTCCGTAATCGACGACCAATTGTGAATTGAAACGATATTTTCGTCGAAAATATCGAATGTTTCCTAAGTAATGCGCACAATTTTGGAAAATTTGGTGGCACACAACTATAATTTACTACACAGACACCAAGAGGTGCGAATTAGCGCGATACTTTAGAAAAAAATTCGATTTTTTTTTCCAAAATTATCCAAATACCCCCCCCTTCTTACAAAATTTCAAAAAAAATTGAAAATTTTTAGGAAAAATTGTGCGATATTTTGCTAAAACCAACTCTATACAATACCAATTAGTCCGTAATCGACGACCAATTGTGAATTGAAACGATATTTTCGTCGAAAATATCGAATGTTTCCTAAGTATTGCGCACAATTTTGGAAAATTTGGTGGCACACAACTATAATTTACTACACAGACACCAAGAGGTGCGAATTAGCGCGATACTTTAGAAAAAAAATACCGATTTTTTTTTCCAAAATTATCCAAATACCCCCCCCTTCTTACAAAATTTCAAAAAAAATTGAAAATTTTTAGGAAAAATTGTGCGATATTTTGCTAAAACCAACTCTATACAATACCAATTAGTCCGTAATCGACGACCAATTGTGAATTGAAACGATATTTTCGTCGAAAATATCGAATGTTTCCTAAGTAATGCGCACAATTTTGGAAAATTTGGTGGCACACAACTATAATTTACTACACAGACACCAAGAGGTACGAATTAGCGCGATACTTTAGAAAAGAATTCGATTTTTTTTTCCAAAATTATCCAAATACCCCCCCCTTCTTACAAAATTTCAAAAAAAATTGAAAATTTTTAGGAAAAATTGTGCGATATTTTGCTAAAAACAACTCTATACAATACCAATTAGTCCGTAATCGACGACCAATTGTGAATTGAAACGATATTTTCGTCGAAAATATCGAATGTTTCCTAAGTATTGCGCACAATTTTGGAAAATTTGGTGGCACACAACTATAATTTACTACACAGACACCAATAGGTGCGAATTAGCGCGATACTTTAGAAAAAAATTCGATTTTTTTTTCCAAAATTATCCAAATACCCCCCCCTTCTTACAAAATTTCAAAAAAAATTGAAAATTTTTAGGAAAAATTGTGCGATATTTTGCTAAAAACAACTCTATACAATACCAATTAGTCCGTAATCGACGACCAATTGTGAATTGAAACGATATTTTCGTCGAAAATATCGAATGTTTCCTAAGTAATGCGCACAATTTTGGAAAATTTGGTGGCACACAACTATAATTTACTACACAGACACCAAGAGGTGCGAATTAGCGCGATACTTTAGAAAAAAAATACCGATTTTTTTTTCCAAAATTATCCAAATACCCCCCCCTTCTTACAAAATTTCAAAAAAAATTGAAAATTTTTAGGAAAAATTGTGCGATATTTTGCTAAAAACAACTCTATACAATACCAATTAGTCCGTAATCGACGACCAATTGTGAATTGAAACGATATTTTCGTCGAAAATATCGAATGTTTCCTAAGTATTGCGCACAATTTTGGAAAATTTGGTGGCACACAACTATAATTTACTACACAGACACCAAGAGGTACGAATTAGCGCGATACTTTAGAAAAGAATTCGATTTTTTTTTCCAAAATTATCCAAATACCCCCCCCTTCTTACAAAATTTCAAAAAAAATTGAAAATTTTTAGGAAAAATTGTGCGATATTTTGCTAAAAACAACTCTATACAATACCAATTAGTCCGTAATCGACGACCAATTGTGAATTGAAACGATATTTTCGTCGAAAATATCGAATGTTTCCTAAGTATTGCGCACAATTTTGGAAAATTTGGTGGCACACAACTATAATTTACTACACAGACACCAATAGGTGCGAATTAGCGCGATACTTTAGAAAAAAATTCGATTTTTTTTTCCAAAATTATCCAAATACCCCCCCCTTCTTACAAAATTTCAAAAAAAATTGAAAATTTTTAGGAAAAATTGTGCGATATTTTGCTAAAAACAACTCTATACAATACCAATTAGTCCGTAATCGACGACCAATTGTGAATTGAAACGATATTTTCGTCGAAAATATCGAATGTTTCCTAAGTAATGCGCACAATTTTGGAAAATTTGGTGGCACACAACTATAATTTACTACACAGACACCAAGAGGTGCGAATTAGCGCGATACTTTAGAAAAAAAATACCGATTTTTTTTTCCAAAATTATCCAAATACCCCCCCCTTCTTACAAAATTTCAAAAAAAATTGAAAATTTTTAGGAAAAATTGTGCGATATTTTGCTAAAAACAACTCTATACAATACCAATTAGTCCGTAATCGACGACCAATTGTGAATTGAAACGATATTTTCGTCGAAAATATCGAATGTTTCCTAAGTATTGCGCACAATTTTGGAAAATTTGGTGGCACACAACTATAATTTACTACACAGACACCAATAGGTGCGAATTAGCGCGATACTTTAGAAAAAAATTCGATTTTTTTTTCCAAAATTATCCAAATACCCCCCCCTTCTTACAAAATTTCAAAAAAAATTGAAAATTTTTAGGAAAAATTGTGCGATATTTTGCTAAAACCAACTCTATACAATACCAATTAGTCCGTAATCGACGACCAATTGTGAATTGAAACGATATTTTCGTCGAAAATATCGAATGTTTCCTAAGTAATGCGCACAATTTTGGAAAATTTGGTGGCACACAACTATAATTTACTACACAGACACCAAGAGGTACGAATTAGCGCGATACTTTAGAAAAGAATTCGATTTTTTTTTCCAAAATTATCCAAATACCCCCCCCTTCTTACAAAATTTCAAAAAAAATTGAAAATTTTTAGGAAAAATTGTGCGATATTTTGCTAAAACCAACTCTATACAATACCAATTAGTCCGTAATCGACGACCAATTGTGAATTGAAACGATATTTTCGTCGAAAATATCGAATGTTTCCTAAGTAATGCGCACAATTTTGGAAAATTTGGTGGCACACAACTATAATTTACTACACAGACACCAAGAGGTACGAATTAGCGCGATACTTTAGAAAAGAATTCGATTTTTTTTTCCAAAATTATCCAAATACCCCCCCCTTCTTACAAAATTTCAAAAAAAATTGAAAATTTTTAGGAAAAATTGTGCGATATTTTGCTAAAAACAACTCTATACAATACCAATTAGTCCGTAATCGACGACCAATTGTGAATTGAAACGATATTTTCGTCGAAAATATCGAATGTTTCCTAAGTATTGCGCACAATTTTGGAAAATTTGGTGGCACACAACTATAATTTACTACACAGACACCAATAGGTGCGAATTAGCGCGATACTTTAGAAAAAAATTCGATTTTTTTTTCCAAAATTATCCAAATACCCCCCCCTTCTTACAAAATTTCAAAAAAAATTGAAAATTTTTAGGAAAAATTGTGCGATATTTTGCTAAAAACAACTCTATACAATACCAATTAGTCCGTAATCGACGACCAATTGTGAATTGAAACGATATTTTCGTCGAAAATATCGAATGTTTCCTAAGTAATGCGCACAATTTTGGAAAATTTGGTGGCACACAACTATAATTTACTACACAGACACCAAGAGGTGCGAATTAGCGCGATACTTTAGAAAAAAAATACCGATTTTTTTTTCCAAAATTATCCAAATACCCCCCCCTTCTTACAAAATTTCAAAAAAAATTGAAAATTTTTAGGAAAAATTGTGCGATATTTTGCTAAAAACAACTCTATACAATACCAATTAGTCCGTAATCGACGACCAATTGTGAATTGAAACGATATTTTCGTCGAAAATATCGAATGTTTCCTAAGTATTGCGCACAATTTTGGAAAATTTGGTGGCACACAACTATAATTTACTACACAGACACCAATAGGTGCGAATTAGCGCGATACTTTAGAAAAAAATTCGATTTTTTTTTCCAAAATTATCCAAATACCCCCCCCTTCATACAAAATTTCAAAAAAAATTGAAAATTTTTAGGAAAAATTGTGCGATATTTTGCTAAAACCAACTCTATACAATACCAATTAGTCCGTAATCGACGACCAATTGTGAATTGAAACGATATTTTCGTCGAAAATATCGAATGTTTCCTAAGTAATGCGCACAATTTTGGAAAATTTGGTGGCACACAACTATAATTTACTACACAGACACCAAGAGGTACGAATTAGCGCGATACTTTAGAAAAGAATTCGATTTTTTTTTCCAAAATTATCCAAATACCCCCCCCTTCTTACAAAATTTCAAAAAAAATTGAAAATTTTTAGGAAAAATTGTGCGATATTTTGCTAAAAACAACTCTATACAATACCAATTAGTCCGTAATCGACGACCAATTGTGAATTGAAACGATATTTTCGTCGAAAATATCGAATGTTTCCTAAGTATTGCGCACAATTTTGGAAAATTTGGTGGCACACAACTATAATTTACTACACAGACACCAATAGGTGCGAATTAGCGCGATACTTTAGAAAAAAATTCGATTTTTTTTTCCAAAATTATCCAAATACCCCCCCCTTCTTACAAAATTTCAAAAAAAATTGAAAATTTTTAGGAAAAATTGTGCGATATTTTGCTAAAACCAACTCTATACAATACCAATTAGTCCGTAATCGACGACCAATTGTGAATTGAAACGATATTTTCGTCGAAAATATCGAATGTTTCCTAAGTAATGCGCACAATTTTGGAAAATTTGGTGGCACACAACTATAATTTACTACACAGACACCAAGAGGTACGAATTAGCGCGATACTTTAGAAAAGAATTCGATTTTTTTTTCCAAAATTATCCAAATACCCCCCCTTCTTACAAAATTTCAAAAAAAATTGAAAATTTTTAGGAAAAATTGTGCGATATTTTGCTAAAAACAACTCTGTACAATACCAATTAGTCCGTAATCGACAACCAATTGTGAATTGAAACGATATTTTCGTCGAAAATATCGAATGTTTCCTAAGTATTGCGCACAATTTTGGAAAATTTGGTGGCACACAACTATAATTTACTACACAGACACCAAGAGGTGCGAATTAGCGCGATACTTTAGAAAAAAAATACCGATTTTTTTTTCCAAAATTATCCAAATACCCCCCCCTTCTTACAAAATTTCAAAAAAAATTGAAAATTTTTAGGAAAAATTGTGCGATATTTTGCTAAAAACAACTCTATACAATACCAATTAGTCCGTAATCGACGACCAATTGTGAATTGAAACGATATTTTCGTCGAAAATATCGAATGTTTCCTAAGTATTGCGCACAATTTTGGAAAATTTGGTGGCACACAACTATAATTTACTACACAGACACCAAGAGGTGCGAATTAGCGCGATACTTTAGAAAAAAAATACCGATTTTTTTTTCCAAAATTATCCAAATACCCCCCCCTTCTTACAAAATTTCAAAAAAAATTGAAAATTTTTAGGAAAAATTGTGCGATATTTTGCTAAAAACAACTCTATACAATACCAATTAGTCCGTAATCGACGACCAATTGTGAATTGAAACGATATTTTCGTCGAAAATATCGAATGTTTCCTAAGTTTGCGCACAATTTTGGAAAATTTGGTGGCACACAACTATAATTTACTACACAGACACCAAGAGGTGCGAATTAGCGCGATACTTTAGAAAAAAAATACCGATTTTTTTTTCCAAAATTATCCAAATACCCCCCCCTTCTTACAAAATTTCAAAAAAAATTGAAAATTTTTAGGAAAAATTGTGCGATATTTTGCTAAAAACAACTCTATACAATACCAATTAGTCCGTAATCGACGACCAATTGTGAATTGAAACGATATTTTCGTCGAAAATATCGAATGTTTCCTAAGTAATGCGCACAATTTTGGAAAATTTGGTGGCACACAACTATAATTTACTACACAGACACCAAGAGGTGCGAATTAGCGCGATACTTTAGAAAAAAAATACCGATTTTTTTTTCCAAAATTATCCAAATACCCCCCCCTTCTTACAAAATTTCAAAAAAAATTGAAAATTTTTAGGAAAAATTGTGCGATATTTTGCTAAAAACAACTCTATACAATACCAATTAGTCCGTAATCGACGACCAATTGTGAATTGAAACGATATTTTCGTCGAAAATATCGAATGTTTCCTAAGTATTGCGCACAATTTTGGAAAATTTGGTGGCACACAACTATAATTTACTACACAGACACCAATAGGTGCGAATTAGCGCGATACTTTAGAAAAAAATTCGATTTTTTTTTCCAAAATTATCCAAATACCCCCCCCTTCATACAAAATTTCAAAAAAAATTGAAAATTTTTAGGAAAAATTGTGCGATATTTTGCTAAAACCAACTCTATACAATACCAATTAGTCCGTAATCGACGACCAATTGTGAATTGAAACGATATTTTCGTCGAAAATATCGAATGTTTCCTAAGTAATGCGCACAATTTTGGAAAATTTGGTGGCACACAACTATAATTTACTACACAGACACCAAGAGGTACGAATTAGCGCGATACTTTAGAAAAGAATTCGATTTTTTTTTCCAAAATTATCCAAATACCCCCCCCTTCTTACAAAATTTCAAAAAAAATTGAAAATTTTTAGGAAAAATTGTGCGATATTTTGCTAAAAACAACTCTATACAATACCAATTAGTCCGTAATCGACGACCAATTGTGAATTGAAACGATATTTTCGTCGAAAATATCGAATGTTTCCTAAGTATTGCGCACAATTTTGGAAAATTTGGTGGCACACAACTATAATTTACTACACAGACACCAATAGGTGCGAATTAGCGCGATACTTTAGAAAAAAATTCGATTTTTTTTTCCAAAATTATCCAAATACCCCCCCCTTCTTACAAAATTTCAAAAAAAATTGAAAATTTTTAGGAAAAATTGTGCGATATTTTGCTAAAACCAACTCTATACAATACCAATTAGTCCGTAATCGACGACCAATTGTGAATTGAAACGATATTTTCGTCGAAAATATCGAATGTTTCCTAAGTAATGCGCACAATTTTGGAAAATTTGGTGGCACACAACTATAATTTACTACACAGACACCAAGAGGTACGAATTAGCGCGATACTTTAGAAAAGAATTCGATTTTTTTTTCCAAAATTATCCAAATACCCCCCCTTCTTACAAAATTTCAAAAAAAATTGAAAATTTTTAGGAAAAATTGTGCGATATTTTGCTAAAAACAACTCTGTACAATACCAATTAGTCCGTAATCGACAACCAATTGTGAATTGAAACGATATTTTCGTCGAAAATATCGAATGTTTCCTAAGTATTGCGCACAATTTTGGAAAATTTGGTGGCACACAACTATAATTTACTACACAGACACCAAGAGGTGCGAATTAGCGCGATACTTTAGAAAAAAAATACCGATTTTTTTTTCCAAAATTATCCAAATACCCCCCCCTTCTTACAAAATTTCAAAAAAAATTGAAAATTTTTAGGAAAAATTGTGCGATATTTTGCTAAAACCAACTCTATACAATACCAATTAGTCCGTAATCGACGACCAATTGTGAATTGAAACGATATTTTCGTCGAAAATATCGAATGTTTCCTAAGTAATGCGCACAATTTTGGAAAATTTGGTGGCACACAACTATAATTTACTACACAGACACCAAGAGGTGCGAATTAGCGCGATACTTTAGAAAAAAAATACCGATTTTTTTTTCCAAAATTATCCAAATACCCCCCCCTTCTTACAAAATTTCAAAAAAAATTGAAAATTTTTAGGAAAAATTGTGCGATATTTTGCTAAAAACAACTCTATACAATACCAATTAGTCCGTAATCGACGACCAATTGTGAATTGAAACGATATTTTCGTCGAAAATATCGAATGTTTCCTAAGTATTGCGCACAATTTTGGAAAATTTGGTGGCACACAACTATAATTTACTACACAGACACCAATAGGTGCGAATTAGCGCGATACTTTAGAAAAAAATTCGATTTTTTTTTCCAAAATTATCCAAATACCCCCCCCTTCTTACAAAATTTCAAAAAAAATTGAAAATTTTTAGGAAAAATTGTGCGATATTTTGCTAAAACCAACTCTATACAATACCAATTAGTCCGTAATCGACGACCAATTGTGAATTGAAACGATATTTTCGTCGAAAATATCGAATGTTTCCTAAGTAATGCGCACAATTTTGGAAAATTTGGTGGCACACAACTATAATTTACTACACAGACACCAAGAGGTACGAATTAGCGCGATACTTTAGAAAAGAATTCGATTTTTTTTTCCAAAATTATCCAAATACCCCCCCTTCTTACAAAATTTCAAAAAAAATTGAAAATTTTTAGGAAAAATTGTGCGATATTTTGCTAAAAACAACTCTGTACAATACCAATTAGTCCGTAATCGACAACCAATTGTGAATTGAAACGATATTTTCGTCGAAAATATCGAATGTTTCCTAAGTATTGCGCACAATTTTGGAAAATTTGGTGGCACACAACTATAATTTACTACACAGACACCAAGAGGTGCGAATTAGCGCGATACTTTAGAAAAAAAATACCGATTTTTTTTTCCAAAATTATCCAAATACCCCCCCCTTCTTACAAAATTTCAAAAAAAATTGAAAATTTTTAGGAAAAATTGTGCGATATTTTGCTAAAAACAACTCTATACAATACCAATTAGTCCGTAATCGACGACCAATTGTGAATTGAAACGATATTTTCGTCGAAAATATCGAATGTTTCCTAAGTATTGCGCACAATTTTGGAAAATTTGGTGGCACACAACTATAATTTACTACACAGACACCAAGAGGTGCGAATTAGCGCGATACTTTAGAAAAAAAATACCGATTTTTTTTTCCAAAATTATCCAAATACCCCCCCCTTCTTACAAAATTTCAAAAAAAATTGAAAATTTTTAGGAAAAATTGTGCGATATTTTGCTAAAAACAACTCTATACAATACCAATTAGTCCGTAATCGACGACCAATTGTGAATTGAAACGATATTTTCGTCGAAAATATCGAATGTTTCCTAAGTATTGCGCACAATTTTGGAAAATTTGGTGGCACACAACTATAATTTACTACACAGACACCAAGAGGTGCGAATTAGCGCGATACTTTAGAAAAAAATTCGATTTTTTTTTCCAAAATTATCCAAATACCCCCCCTTCTTACAAAATTTCAAAAAAAATTGAAAATTTTTAGGAAAAATTGTGCGATATTTTGCTAAAAACAACTCTATACAATACCAATTAGTCCGTAATCGACGACCAATTGTGAATTGAAACGATATTTTCGTCGAAAATATCGAATGTTTCCTAAGTATTGCGCACAATTTTGGAAAATTTGGTGGCACACAACTATAATTTACTACACAGACACCAATAGGTGCGAATTAGCGCGATACTTTAGAAAAAAATTCGATTTTTTTTTCCAAAATTATCCAAATACCCCCCCCTTCTTACAAAATTTCAAAAAAAATTGAAAATTTTTAGGAAAAATTGTGCGATATTTTGCTAAAACCAACTCTATACAATACCAATTAGTCCGTAATCGACGACCAATTGTGAATTGAAACGATATTTTCGTCGAAAATATCGAATGTTTCCTAAGTAATGCGCACAATTTTGGAAAATTTGGTGGCACACAACTATAATTTACTACACAGACACCAAGAGGTACGAATTAGCGCGATACTTTAGAAAAGAATTCGATTTTTTTTTCCAAAATTATCCAAATACCCCCCCTTCTTACAAAATTTCAAAAAAAATTGAAAATTTTTAGGAAAAATTGTGCGATATTTTGCTAAAAACAACTCTGTACAATACCAATTAGTCCGTAATCGACAACCAATTGTGAATTGAAACGATATTTTCGTCGAAAATATCGAATGTTTCCTAAGTATTGCGCACAATTTTGGAAAATTTGGTGGCACACAACTATAATTTACTACACAGACACACGGAGGTGCGAATTAGCGCGATACTTTAGAAAAAAATTCGATTTTTTTTTCCAAAATTATCCAAATACCCCCCCCTTCTTACAAAATTTCAAAAAAAATTGAAAATTTTTAGGAAAAATTGTGCGATATTTTGCTAAAACCAACTCTATACAATACCAATTAGTCCGTAATCGACGACCAATTGTGAATTGAAACGATATTTTCGTCGAAAATATCGAATGTTTCCTAAGTATTGCGCACAATTTTGGAAAATTTGGTGGCACACAACTATAATTTACTACACAGACACCAATAGGTGCGAATTAGCGCGATACTTTAGAAAAAAATTCGATTTTTTTTTCCAAAATTATCCAAATACCCCCCCCTTCTTACAAAATTTCAAAAAAAATTGAAAATTTTTAGGAAAAATTGTGCGATATTTTGCTAAAACCAACTCTATACAATACCAATTAGTCCGTAATCGACGACCAATTGTGAATTGAAACGATATTTTCGTCGAAAATATCGAATGTTTCCTAAGTAATGCGCACAATTTTGGAAAATTTGGTGGCACACAACTATAATTTACTACACAGACACCAAGAGGTACGAATTAGCGCGATACTTTAGAAAAGAATTCGATTTTTTTTCCAAAATTATCCAAATACCCCCCCTTCTTACAAAATTTCAAAAAAAATTGAAAATTTTTAGGAAAAATTGTGCGATATTTTGCTAAAACCAACTCTATACAATACCAATTAGTCCGTAATCGACGACCAATTGTGAATTGAAACGATATTTTCGTCGAAAATATCGAATGTTTCCTAAGTAATGCGCACAATTTTGGAAAATTTGGTGGCACACAACTATAATTTACTACACAGACACGAAGAGGTGCGAATTAGCGCGATACTTTAGAAAAAAATTCGATTTTTTTTCCAAAATTATCCAAATACCCCCCCCTTCTTACAAAATTTCAAAAAAAATTGAAAATTTTTAGGAAAAATTGTGCGATATTTTGCTAAAAACAACTCTATACAATACCAATTAGTCCGTAATCGACGACCAATTGTGAATTGAAACGATATTTTCGTCGAAAATATCGAATGTTTCCTAAGTATTGCGCACAATTTTGGAAAATTTGGTGGCACACAACTATAATTTACTACACAGACACCAATAGGTGCGAATTAGCGCGATACTTTAGAAAAAAATTCGATTTTTTTTTCCAAAATTATCCAAATACCCCCCCCTTCTTACAAAATTTCAAAAAAAATTGAAAATTTTTAGGAAAAATTGTGCGATATTTTGCTAAAACCAACTCTATACAATACCAATTAGTCCGTAATCGACGACCAATTGTGAATTGAAACGATATTTTCGTCGAAAATATCGAATGTTTCCTAAGTAATGCGCACAATTTTGGAAAATTTGGTGGCACACAACTATAATTTACTACACAGACACCAAGAGGTACGAATTAGCGCGATACTTTAGAAAAGAATTCGATTTTTTTTTCCAAAATTATCCAAATACCCCCCCTTCTTACAAAATTTCAAAAAAAATTGAAAATTTTTAGGAAAAATTGTGCGATATTTTGCTAAAAACAACTCTGTACAATACCAATTAGTCCGTAATCGACAACCAATTGTGAATTGAAACGATATTTTCGTCGAAAATATCGAATGTTTCCTAAGTATTGCGCACAATTTTGGAAAATTTGGTGGCACACAACTATAATTTACTACACAGACACCAAGAGGTACGAATTAGCGCGATACTTTAGAAAAGAATTCGATTTTTTTTTCCAAAATTATCCAAATACCCCCCCTTCTTACAAAATTTCAAAAAAAATTGAAAATTTTTAGGAAAAATTGTGCGATATTTTGCTAAAACCAACTCTATACAATACCAATTAGTCCGTAATCGACGACCAATTGTGAATTGAAACGATATTTTCGTCGAAAATATCGAATGTTTCCTAAGTATTGCGCACAATTGTGGAAAATTTGGTGGCACACAACTATAATTTACTACACAGACACCAAGAGGTGCGAATTAGCGCGAAACTTTAGAAAAAAATTCGATTTTTTTTTCCAAAATTATCCAAATACCCCCCCTTCTTACAAAATTTCAAAAAAAATTGAAAATTTTTAGGAAAACTTGTGCGATATTTTGCTGAAACCAACTCTATACCTACAATACCAATTAGTCCGTAATCGACGACCAATTGTGAATTGAAAGGATATTTTCGTCGATAATATCGAATGTTTCCTAAGTATTGCGCACAATTTTGGAAAATTTGGTGGCACACAACTATAATTTACTACACAGACACCAAGAGGTGCGAATTAGCGCGATACTTTAGAAAAAAATTCGATTTTTTTTTCCAAAATTATCCAAATACCCCCCCCCTTCTTACAAAATTTCAAAAAAAATTGAAAATTTTTAGGAAAAATTGTGCGATATTTTGCTAAAAACAACTCTATACAATACCAATTAGTTCGTAATCGACGACCAATTGTGAATTGAAACGATATTTTCGTCGAAAATATCGAATGTTTCCTAAGTATTGCGCACAATTTTGGAAAATTTGGTGGCACACAACTATAATTTACTACACAGACACCAAGAGGTGCGAATTAGCGCGATACTTTAGAAAAAAAATACCGATTTTTTTTTTCCAAAATTATCCAAATACCCCCCCTTCTTACAAAATTTCAAAAAAAATTGAAAATTTTTAGGAAAAATTGTGCGATGTTTTGCTAAAACCAACTCTATACAATACCAATTAGTCCGTAATCGACGACCAATTGTGAATTGAAACGATATTTTCGTCGAAAATATCGAATGTTTCCTAAGTATTGCGCACAATTTTGGAAAATTTGGTGGCACACAACTATAATTTACTACACAGACACCAAGAGGTGCGAATTAGCGCGATACTTTAGAAAAAAATTCGATTTTTTTTTCCAAAATTATCCAAATACCCCCCCCTTCTTACAAAATTTCAAAAAAAATTGAAAATTTTTAGGAAAAATTGTGCGATATTTTGCTAAAAACAACTCTATACAATACCAATTAGTTCGTAATCGACGACCAATTGTGAATTGAAACGATATTTTCGTCGAAAATATCGAATGTTTCCTAAGTATTGCGCACAATTTTGGAAAATTTGGTGGCACACAACTATAATTTACTACACAGACACCAAGAGGTGCGAATTAGCGCGATACTTTAGAAAAAAAATACCGATTTTTTTTTTCCAAAATTATCCAAATACCCCCCCTTCTTACAAAATTTCAAAAAAAATTGAAAATTTTTAGGAAAAATTGTGCGATGTTTTGCTAAAACCAACTATACAATACCAATTAGTCCGTAATCGACGACCAATTGTGAATTGAAACGATATTTTCGTCGAAAATATCGAATGTTTCCTAAGTATTGCGCACAATTTTGGAAAATTTGGTGGCACACAACTATAATTTACTACACAGACACCAAGAGGTGCGAATTAGCGCGATACTTTAGAAAAAAATTCGATTTTTTTTTCCAAAATTATCCAAATACCCCCCCCTTCTTACAAAATTTCAAAAAAAATTGAAAATTTTTAGGAAAAATTGTGCGATGTTTTGCTAAAACCAACTCTATACAATACCAATTAGTCCGTAATCGACGACCAATTGTGAATTGAAACGATATTTTCGTCGAAAATATCGAATGTTTCCTAAGTATTGCGCACAATTTTGGAAAATTTGGTGGCACACAACTATAATTTACTACACAGACACCAAGAGGTGCGAATTAGCGCGAAACTTTAGAAAAAAATTCGATTTTTTTTTCCAAAATTATCCAAATACCCCCCCTTCTTACAAAATTTCAAAAAAAATTGAAAATTTTTAGGAAAACTTGTGCGATATTTTGCTGAAACCAACTCTATACCTACAATACCAATTAGTCCGTAATCGACGACCAATTGTGAATTGAAAGGATATTTTCGTCGATAATATCGAATGTTTCCTAAGTATTGCGCACAATTTTGGAAAATTTGGTGGCACACAACTATAATTTACTACACAGACACCAAGAGGTGCGAATTAGCGCGATACTTTAGAAAAAAATTCGATTTTTTTTTCCAAAATTATCCAAATACCCCCCCCTTCTTACAAAATTTCAAAAAAAATTGAAAATTTTTAGGAAAAATTGTGCGATGTTTTGCTAAAACCAACCAAGAATTGCTTTGACAAAATTCCTGTCAATTAACAAACAAGTACTTTTTTTTTCCAAATTCACTAGAAGATGGAATAATGTCAGCATTTTTAACATGAGATTGTGATCGAGCATTACAGGATAAATTAGACAGAGATAACGAATATTGTAGTGGCGATTTGTTTACATTGCTATTTATAGATAAAATAAAAACACTTACATAAGCAACAAACCAATATAAACGAAATAATACATAGATGTATGACAACGAATTAACTCATACGTTATCATTAGCGGTCGTTTATCATCTGACGAGACAACAATACATCATTAAATTACGAAGCGTCAGAAACAGCAAAACAAGAAAAAACAAACCACTGCATCTACTCGAGAAGTCAGATCGAACAGCGGAAAAGTACGAAGCAAGTACGAGGCAAGATATCAGACCGCGGCCGTGGCCTCGAACGTACCCGTCGAACGATGGCACGCTTGAGGGTGTTCGCTCGTGAAAAAGCCGCTGATGAACGTTTTAGTTTCTAAGTCGCCGCGGGTGGCAGCACATCTCGGATCGAGAAGAAAACAAGGCGGAGTTTACGTATTGAAAGGATCGCGAGACCTTGGCCAGACAACATTTCAAGGCATTATTTATTATTTTTGATTATAAAATGCTGAATATTGTGGCCATGCATATCTTAATTTTGGGAAACAAGTAAATTTTATATTACTTATTTTTGTGCACATAATTAATCCTCAATTCAGTGGCGGCTGCTCCAGAAGTGCCAAGGTGCCATGGCACTACCATACAAAATGTAAAAATTATTTTTTTTAAGCTTAAAATTGAGATAATAACATATCTATACTTCTTTGTCTTTTTCTTGGATTATATTTTCCGAAACAATCCATTATCTACTTACATTCAGTAAATATTTACAGTAAGCAGAAACAAACAGTATAAAACTATTCGTTTAAAGAATAATATTTATGTGTGTATGTGTATCAATAGCAATCTGGGCCACAATTCAATTGGCACGAAACAGTCGCAGTTTGTGGAGCTTTGCGGGGAGAGAGAGGATGCGAGAGGTACGCGATTTAAGCGGGGATCCGTGCCAGACACTACACTGGCACGGCTGTGATTCATGGTTCGCTTGTATACAGGGTGTTAGGTCTATAAGTACAAAAAAAAGAATCATGGATTCCTTGCACAATAAATAACAAAAGTCTAAAAGCATTTTTCAATCGAGTGACAATTAAGTACGCAATTCGTGTTCGAAAATTTGATCCTGAAATTCGGTTTAATACGGGCCTGGCGAAATACGAATTCTCGTAACTGATAGTTTGCAACGAGCAGCGCCACTTACGAAACAGCGTTATCTATCACCGGCGACTATTCTCTAGGGAATAAGCGCGCTAAACCAGGGCCGGCCTCAGAAATCAAAATAATTTTTAATTTTTTTTTTTTTATTTCAAAAGTCAAAAAGTGTATAAATTCATGTTTGAAATGCAACAGGGAACATGTGGTTCTTTTTTTTGTACTTATAGACCAAACACCCTGTATAGTTGGAGTGAGAATTGTAATTCTCGTTGTTGCCACATTTAAATAAATATCCCAAATTCTAGGGAATTAGGAAGTTGCTTAGGGGAAGGGGGTTACAAATAGCGTATCAACTTTCTTTAAATATAAATTAGTACCTATACTCAAAAAACTGAACCATAAAAAAATAATATTCGAACATTATAAAATGATGATGTTTCTCATCAAAAATTGCTGTCGATAATATCGATAATTTTAATAAGCGGGTGATCAATGTTTTTGCAAGTAAAAAAGAGCGCCGAATGGATTTTGTTTATCGATCAATTTAAATGACTTTTAATAACTTAAGTGACTATCGGGTAGAGGACATAATGCTAGTTTATTATCAGACATTTATGTATAGTGAAAACGCGTTTCAACATTCTGCTAAAGACTATTACAGGTGAGTTACATACACGTATTACTTAAATTGTATTTCACGCGTCTTATACCTAAGAAAATTTTGGCACCACCCTATTGATTAGTCACGAGCCGCCACTGCCTCAATTACTTATGCAAAATTTAATTAGGTAGGTATGTACCTACTTAACGATAAAATTCATTAAACAAAAGAAAAATAATTCGTTCGCAAATCATTCTCTCTTACATTACAAAAAATCCGGAATAATTATTTTTTCGATTCTGGTCTAATTTTTTTAATCATTATATGTATTATCAAAGTTGAAAATGAGTAATCAATAATTCATAAATTTCATTTTTTTTCTCATTTTGATTTTCCGCTCTCATTACATACCTAATACCTACCTCCGTAGGTAGTTATTTTAAAAATTGCATGAACAAGAACATATTCCAACAATAAAAATACACTTAGGTACATATCTATTATTGTCACAGTTATTGGCCGGCTAATAACTGTCTGTCGACAAATTACGTATTTACAATTGTTAGCCATAGTAAATACCCGCCTAAATAAATAGATATCTAACCAACAATACCTATGCAACCCCTAGAAACACGCAATCTCAAACATTATAATTACAGGCACCATAAATGTATTACCGTAAAATCAAATATTCTTATATAACAACTCACCATGTATTTGTTAATCCTCATGAAATATTGGGTACGAAAAATTTAACTGAAATTGACAAAACTTGGGAGGCGCTCCAGACAGCAGACATTACGAAACGCTTCGAATTTGTTAATAGGTACTCGTTGATTTGTGATTGTGTTGGAAATAAACGTTAACGTTGGTTTTAAAAATTTAATTAAACCAAAACAATATTTATAACTGAGGACACCTACACTTCACAGAAAACGAAACGAACCTTTTTCATCGCGACGCGCGTTACATCGCGAACTCGATTTCACTGTCGTGACGGTCGTCATTGTCGTCAGCTGTCGTATTCTAGAATTACTAACTAACAGAGGCGGACAAACAAAATTGAAACATGAGCGTATAAACACTTAAATATCCTACAGAATTGATATGCTTCTGACACTAAACAAAATACAATACAATGCAATTGGAGTGAGGATAAAGTAATGTTTTCAGATTCTAATTCATGGCACAGATTTGTGAATACGGGCTCACAGTATTTAAAAATGTTATATGAAAATACTACGGAAAATAACTAATACCTGACCAACTCGGGAACGACATCGGTCCGCGGAAATGTACGAACCAAATACCAGGCAAAACCGCGGCTATGACCTCGAACGAACCCATCGAACGATGGGTCGTTGAAGGGTACTAGCTCGTGAAAAAGCCGCTGTTTTACGATTTAGTTCCCAAGCTGCCGCGAGTGGCAGCACGTCTCGGGTCAGGAACGAAAACAAGGCGGAGTTTACGTATTGAAGGGATCGCCAGATGTTTTTTGAAATAAAACGCAAATTTTACACTATGTATTCGTGTGTCGTAGTTATGAAAGAAAATATTTTTTCTACATTTCGAGAAATCTATTAGTAATTTTGCTTCGTATAATTATCCAAAATTTAATCAATTAATTTAAAAAAATCGTTCACAAGTCCTTCATTCTCTCTAATATTGCCGGGGAAAATAGTAAAGCTCCCAATAACAATCAAAAGTTGCAAAAATACCTACGACAGTATTTTATTTTTTTGCTTATAAATTTTTACAAAATACTTTTTTAAAGAAGTAACGCTCACCTAATGTGAAATTAATTTCTTAAAGTTGAGGAATCATCCAAAATAATAAATTTACTTATCTCTCATTTTGATTTTCCGCTCTTATCACGTAGGTATAATATAATCAAAGTATTTTTTACGTCTTTTTGACTATTAAAAATGTTTCAAGAGATAAGCGAGAATTCAATATCCTCCTATTATCAAAAATACTTATTCAGTATTAAAACGAGTTAGTTATAGCTCGAGATCGGATCACGGAAAAGTACGAAGCAAACACGAGACAAGACGTCAAGACCGCGGTCGTGGCCTCGAACGTACCCGTTATACGATGGGTTGCTGGAGGGTACTCGCTCGTAAAAAAGCCGCTGATGAACGTTTTAGTTCCTAAGTTGCCGCGAGTGGCAGCACGTCTCGGGTCACAAAAGTAAACAAGACAGAGTTTACGATCGCGAGACCTTGGCCAGACCACATTCCAATGGATTATTTATTATTTTTGATTATAAAATGCTGCAATAATATTGTGGTCATCCATATTTTAATTTTGGGAAACAAGTAAATTTTGTATTACTAATTTTTGTGCACATAATTAATCCTCAATTATGCAAAATTTAATTATGTACCAACTTAACGATAAAATTCATTAAACAGAAGAAAAACAATTCGTTCGCAAATCATTAACTCTCTTACATTACAAAAAATCCGGAATAATTATTTTTTCGATTCTGGTCTAATTTTTTTAATCATTATATGTATTATCAAAGTTGAAAATGAGTAATCAATAATTCATGAATTTCATTTTTTTTCTCATTTTGATTTTCCGCTCTCATTACATACCTAATACCTACCTCGGTAGGTAGTTATTTTAAAAATTGCATGAATAAGAACATATTCCAACAATAAAAATACACTTAGGTATATTTCTATTATTGTCACAGTTGTTGGCCGGCTAATAACTGTCTGTCGGCAAATTACGTACATATTTACAATTGTTAACCATAGTAAATACCCGCCTAAATATATAGATATCTAACCAACAATACCTATGTAACCCCTAGAAACACGCAATCTCAAACATTATAATTACAGGCATCATCAATGTATTACCGTAAAATCAAATATTCTTATATAACAACTCACCATGTATTCGTTAATCCTCATGAAATATTGGGTACGAAAAATTTAACTGAAATTGACAAAACTTGGGAGGCACTCCAGACAGCAGACATTACGAAACGCTTCGAATTTGTTAATAGGTACTCGTTGATTTGTGATTGTGTTGGAAATAAACGTTAACGTTGGTTTTAAAACTTTAATTAAACCAAAACGATATTTATAACTGAGGATACCTACACTTCACAGAAAACGAAACGAACCTTTTTCATCGCGATGCGCGTTACAACGCGAACTCGATTTCACTGTCGTGACCTTGGTCTAGGGTCGTGAGGTCGTGACTGTCGTCAGCTGTCGTATACTAGAATTACTAACTAACAGAGGCGGACAAACAAAATTGAAACATGAGCGTATAAACACTTAAATTTCCTACAGAATTGATATGTTTCTGATTTCTGACACAAAACAAAATACAATACAGTTGGAGTGGGGATAAAGTAATGTTTCCAGATTCTAATGCATTGCACAGATTTGTGAATGTACCCCCCTGTTTTAAAAATGTAATATGAACTAATAACTAATACCTGACCAACTCGGGAACGACATCGGTCCGCGGAAATGTACAGGCAAAACCGCGGCTATGACCTCGAACGAACCCATCGAACGATGGGTCGTTGAAGGGTACTAGCTCGTGAAAAAGCCGCTGTTTTACGATTTAGTTCCCAAGCTGCCGCGAGTGGCAGCACGTCTCGGGTCAGGAACGAAAACAAGGCGGAGTTTACGTATTGAAGGGATCGCCAGATGTTTTTTGAAATAAAACGCAAATTTTACACTATGTATTCGTGTGTCGTAGTTATGAAAGAAAATATTTTTTCTACATTTCGAGAAATCTATTAGTAATTTTGCTTCGTATAATTATCCAAAATTTAATCAATTAATTTAAAAAAATCGTTCACAAGTCCTTCATTCTCTCTAATATTGCCGGGGAAAATAGTAAAGCTCCCAATAACAATCAAAAGTTGCAAAAATACCTACGACAGTATTTTATTTTTTTGCTTATAAATTTTTACAAAATACTTTTTTAAAGAAGTAACGCTCACCTAATGTGAAATTAATTTCTTAAAGTTGAGGAATCATCCAAAATAATAAATTTACTTATCTCTCATTTTGATTTTCCGCTCTTATCACGTAGGTATAATATAATCAAAGTATTTTTTACGTCTTTTTGACTATTAAAAATGTTTCAAGAGATAAGCGAGAATTCAATATCCTCCTATTATCAAAAATACTTATTCAGTATTAAAACGAGTTAGTTATAGCTCGAGATCGGATCACGGAAAAGTACGAAGCAAACACGAGACAAGACGTCAAGACCGCGGCCGTGGCCTCGAACGCACCCGTCGAACGATGGCACGCTTGAGGGTACGCGCTTGTGAAAAAGCCGCTGATGAACGCTTTAGTTCCTAAACTGCCGCGGGTGGCAGCATGTCTCGGGTGAGGAAAGAAAACAAGGCGGAGTTAGACATTGAAATGCCAGCGAGACAAGGAAGGCTACCTGGGTGGTCTGGCTATAATTTCAAGGAATTAATTTTGTTATTAATTATGAAATGTTTACATAAAAGAAATGTACACCAAATACCAAATAACAAAGAGTAATCTATTACATACTAATTTTGGTGGACATAATTATCTAAAATTTAAATATAGATTAAGTACATGAAAAATATCGTTCATAAGTCGTTAATTCCATCTAATTTTGCCGGGAAAAATAGTAAAGCCCTCAATAACAATGAATAGTTGCAAAAATACCTACCTACCCCAGTAATTTTTTTTTTTTAATTTTTTTACCCATAAATGTTTTTTTTTTTAAATGTAATAATTTCTAAAAGTAAGGAAATTCAAAATAATAATAAATTTATTTATGTTTCTCTGGTTTTAATTTTTCGCTCTCATCAAGTGAATATTATCAATAAATATCCAAGCATTACGAATACTTGTATCAGGAGCACAGCAAAACAAGTCGTGAGTCAGAATGAACCGCGGAAATGTACGAAGCAAACACGAGGCAAGACGTCAAGACCGCGGCCGTGGCCTCGAACGTACCCGTCGAACGATGGGTCGTTGAAGGGTACTAGCTCGTGAAAAAGCCGCTGTTTTACGATTTAGTTCCCAAGCTGCCGCGAGTGGCAGCACGTCTCGGGTCAGGAACGAAAACAAGGCGGAGTTTACGTATTGAAGGGATCGCCAGATGTTTTTTGAAATAAAACGCAAATTTTACACTATGTATTCGTGTGTCGTAGTTATGAAAGAAAATATTTTTTCTACATTTCGAGAAATCTATTAGTAATTTTGCTTCGTATAATTATCCAAAATTTAATCAATTAATTTAAAAAAATCGTTCACAAGTCCTTCATTCTCTCTAATATTGCCGGGGAAAATAGTAAAGCTCCCAATAACAATCAAAAGTTGCAAAAATACCTACGACAGTATTTTATTTTTTTGCTTATAAATTTTTACAAAATACTTTTTTAAAGAAGTAACGCTCACCTAATGTGAAATTAATTTCTTAAAGTTGAGGAATCATCCAAAATAATAAATTTACTTATCTCTCATTTTGATTTTCCGCTCTTATCACGTAGGTATAATATAATCAAAGTATTTTTTACGTCTTTTTGACTATTAAAAATGTTTCAAGAGATAAGCGAGAATTCAATATCCTCCTATTATCAAAAATACTTATTCAGTATTAAAACGAGTTAGTTATAGCTCGAGATCGGATCACGGAAAAGTACGAAGCAAACACGAGACAAGACGTCAAGACCGCGGCCGTGGCCTCGAACGCACCTGTCGAACGATGGCACGTTTGAGGGTACGCGCTTGTGAAAAAGTCGCTGATGAACGCTTTAGTTCCTAAACTGCCGCGGGTGGCAGCACGTCTCGGGTGAGGAAAGAAAACAAAGCGGAGTTTAGACATTGAAATGCCAGCGAGACAATGAAGGCTACCTGGGTGGTCTGGCTATAATTTCAAGGAATTAATTTTGTTATTAATTATGAAATGTTCACATAAAAGAAATGTACACCAAATACCAAATAACAAAGAGTAATCTATTACATACTAATTTTGGTGGACATAATTATCTAAAATTTAAATATAGATTAAGTACATGAAAAATATCGTTCGTAAGTCGTTAATTCCATCTAATTTTGCCGGGAAAAATAGTAAAGCCCTCAATAACAATGAATAGTTGCAAAAATACCTACCTACCCCAGTAATTTTTTTTTTTTAATTTTTTTACCCATAAATGTTTTTTTTTTTAAATGTAATAATTTCTAAAAGTAAGGAAATTCAAAATAATAATAAATTTATTTATGTTTCTCTGGTTTTAATTTTTCGCTCTCATCAAGTGAATATTATCAATAAATATCCAAGCATTACGAATACTTGTATCAGGAGCACAGCAAAACAAGTCGTGAGTCAGAATGAACCGCGGAAATGTACGAAGCAAACACGAGGCAAGACGTCAAGACCGCGGCCGTGGCCTCGAACGTACCCGTCGAACGATGGGTCGCTGGAGGGTACTCGCTCGTGAAAAAGCCGCTGATGAACGTTTTAGTTCCTAAACTGCCGCGTGTGGCAGCACTTCTCGGGTCGGGAAAGAAAACAAGGCGGAGTTTAGGTATTAAAAAGATGACCAGGCAATGAAATATACTTGGGTGACCAGCCACATTCCAAGGAATTATTTGTGAAATTTTAAAAATGTTAACAGAGGAAAAATGCAGACATTACATTAAAAAATATCAAATAATCCGATGTTGTAAAGTATTAAATCCCTAATTACCTACACATTTTTACTTTACTGGTACCCATCCCACTGCGAAATTGTGTTTATGAGGCATACCAACCAAAGTATTTAGAATTAAAAATTAACAATAAGGTATTCGTGTTTTTTAGTTATGAAAGAAAATATTATTTTTACATTTTGAGAAATATATTATTAATTTTAGTTCGTATAATTATCTAAAATTTAATTAAATGATTTAAAAAAAACGTTAACAAGTCGTTAACTCCCTCTAATATAGTCAGGGAAAATAGTAAAGATCCCAATAACATTGAAAAGTTGTAAAAATACCTACGTACCCAGTAATTAATTTTTTTACTTATAAATTTTTACAAAATATATTTTTAATGAAATAACGATCATCTGACGCGAAACTAATTTCTTAAAGTTGAGGAATCTTTCGAAATTAATAAATTTACTTTTCCCTTTATTTTGATTTTCCGCTCTTATCACGTAGGTAATATTATCAAAAATATTCAGTATTAAACCGAGTTAATGTATATTGTTATAAATCGAGATCGGACAACGGAAAAGTACGAAGCAAACACGAGGCAAGACGTCAAGACCGCGGCCGTGGCCTCGAACGTACCCGTCGAACGATGGCACGCTTGAGGGTGTTCGCTCGTGAAAAAGCCGCTGATGAACGTTTTAGTTTCTAAGTCGCCGCGGGTGGCAGCACGTCTCGGATCGAGAAGAAAACAAGGCGGAGTTTACGTATTGAAAGGATCGCGAGACCTTGGCCAGACCACATTTCAAGGCATTATTTATTATTTTTGATTATAAAATGCTGAAATAATATTGTGGCCATGCATATCTTAATTTTGGGAAACAAGTAAATTTTATATAACTAATTTTTGTGCACATAATTAATCCTCAATTACTTATGCAAAATTTAATTAGGTAGGTACGTACCTACTTAACGATAAAATTCATTAAACAGAAGAAAAATAATTCGTTCGCAAATCATTAACTCTCTTACATTACAAAAAATCCGGAATAATTATTTTTTCGATTCTGGTCTAATTTTTTTAATCATTATATATATTATCAAAGTTGAAAATGAGTAATCAATAAATTTCATTTTTTTCTCATTTTGATTTTCCGCTCTCATTACATACCTAATACCTACCTCGGTAGGTAGTTATTTTAAAAATTGCATGAACAAGAACATATTCCAACAATAAAAATACACTTAGGTACATATCTATTATTGTCACAGTTATTGGCCGGCTAATAACTGTCTGTCGGCAAATTACGTATTTACAATTGTTAGCCATAGTAAATACCCGCCTAAATAAATAGATATCTAACCAACAATACCTATGCAACCCCTAGAAACACGCAATCTCAAACATTTCATCGTCCACAAGCTTCGTTTTTGTTTTATTCCCTCCTTATTCAAACTAAATACATTATACATGCTAAATACCTTCATGATAACTGCTTACAATTCATAGATAAATTTTAAACTTAATTCCGACGCATGAGTATTTTGTACCGTGTCCCGGTGCATTTCAACGTCGTTGGTAAATCCAAATCCTATTTGAATTTAAACGAGAGAGTAACGACTTTTGTACCTATGTGTTTATATACATAATGGCCGATGACTAAAAAAACATGTAATAGTAAAAATTACATGTGTAAAAATTTTCTTTTTTAAATAAAAACAGTGAAATAAAAATGTCAAATAATGGTGGTATATTCCAGTTATGGTATGAACCGTGTGATGAAAAAGTAGTTGATTCCAGTAACGTGCAACAGAAAATCATTAGTTTATTAGAAACTGTTAAACAAGAACGATTAAAGTTTTATTCGTATTACGTTTTATGCGAGGTGATATCTGATTCGATAAAACACAATTCTATAAGGGAAAATGTGAAACAGAAAATAGAAAAATTAGTGTTGACAGTTAAAGTAAAAACTTGTTTAGAAATTCAAACCTCAGCCACATGTGCATCTCGAACTTCAAGACTTCTGGGGCTTTTACATATTCCTTCTTTAGAATTAACTTCTGAAGAACGTTACGAATTGAAGAATGTAGTACAGCAAACTTTGTCCAAAAAATTGTCTAGTTTGACCTGTAATTTAGAAAAAGTAACTAGCTTGCATTGTGATTCTACGACTTCTCATTTAAAATTGCCTATTTGTCTGAGTTCTTCTCTTTCTTTAAAAAAAATGTTTGAACAAAAATTTAAATTGAACAAACAAAAAGAGATTTATTATAAGAATATAACTGAATATTATGAAATATTGGAACAATTTGTTAACTTACGTGTGAATAATTTCCCAAAACTTTGTCAAGAAAAACTGCAGGAATATGATTGCTTAAGTAAAATGTATGGTCTGCGAGCTCAAGTTTTAAATAGCAAAGCCAATTTAGGAATTTTTGCCGAAACAAAATCATCACTGATTTCTTACAAAGGGATTATAAAAAAAGTAAAAGAAGAACAAAAAAAATCCCGATATGAAATTTTACAATTGGAAGAACTAAAGGAGCAATATGCACAAGTGTCAAATAAACAGTTTCATGAAATTGTAATCAGTTATAAACAGTATAAAACTAGTTATGATAAAATAAAAAAGGTACATGAAAAACTAAATTTAAGTTAATTCTTTAAATGTATAGGTATATATATTTTTGAAAATAGGTCAGTGCCTTTCTTTGTATACATACACATAATATTTTGTATAGATATTCAAATAAACCAGATTTATTTTACTACTAAAGTTTTTATTACAATGATGAAAGAAAAAAAGGGATTAGTATAGCTTTCTACAATTAAAAAAATCTTGTTTGTAGTATAATAATCGTGTCAAAAAAATTTAATTTAATTAAATGCACCAATGGCAGTTGAAAATGATTGCTTCTAGAACTAATAAGTTCATACAATCAGTCAATAATTACTCAGTTTTTATAATTATGCATTTGCAAGACCTTAGTACTATAGATAGTAAGTATCTAATGGAAATAGAATCTAAATTATATAAGTATCTACTAACTAATTATACACTATGTATATTTAAACAAACAAAATTATGAATATAACATTATAAGTAAAATAAATAAAATTAACCGAAGGCATACAACAATCATAATAATTTGTTAGTCAGAATCATCACTAATATGTTCTATAATCTTAGGAACAAGTGTTTTATCTTCCAGCATGCCATGCTCTATAAGGAAACTTTGGACATCTTCTGCATAGAAATTATTTCCGAACTCATCAATTAATTTAACAAAATTACCTACCAAAGTCCCATTTTTATATATTAATAAAGCTGGTACACCATGTATTTTAAAATCTCTGCTTAAACCAGCCTGAGACCCAACCATTGAACAAAATTTTACATCATCATAAATCTTTGCTAATTCTACTAAACATGTATTCATCACTTTACAAGCCTTAACATGATTTTCATAAATATGAATTACTACTTTTACCGATTTGTGTTCTTTATCAATTGCATTTAGATATTCTTGACTGTTTTTTAAAACAATCAACTCACCAAACTTGAAGTTATGATGTTGTTGTTTCATCATTTCTTCCATACGTTGTTTTTGATACCGTAATAAAAATTCATCATTTAGTAAATCAGCTATATCAGGATCCTCTAGTCTTGCCTTTTCACGTTCTTCATCTAGAGCTGACTGTACTGATAACGTTAATTTTTTTGCTAAAGTTATTAGTTCTTTTTCATGTTCTTCACGTTTTTCTGATTCCAATTGTTTGAATTGTTGCCAGTCTGTTATTACTCCTTTTGGACCAGTATTTTGAGAAGTCCCTTCCCATTTTTCTATCTTTGGGGTCTCTACCTGAACTTTCTTTGATACATTTGAATTAGAATTCGAGTAGCACTCATCTTCGCTTCCCTCATTCTCACTGCTACTACTACAGTAGTATTGTAGTTTTTCACCAAGAATTTTGTCTTCTAACGTAGACATGTTCATTAATTTTTTTTAAAACAAATTAGTTTAAAAGCGAAATTTTTAATCACAATTATTGATGGCTTTGACTTTGACACTTGAATAGGTTATAAAATTATAGGCATAGGTATAGGTTATTGACCACGAAATATTATAAATAGTTTGTAAGCTTGTTTGTTGCTTTATTTTGTTCATTTTAATGCGTGGCATTTATAGATAAACCTTAATCCTAATTCCATGCATCTTGTACAGGTGCTTTTTCCCATAAATGGGCATGTATTTCCATAACTATTTACAACTTTATCCATAATCGCTCTATCAGTACGTATTATTCAGTATTATATACTGAGAACTCATATAATAAAAAAAAAAGAAATATTTTTTATTATTGAAAGTTGCATAATAGAATGACTTAATTAAGGAACAATACTTAAGTGAAAAATAAACAAAACAAACAATCAAAGAAACTAGGTTGTTTTAAGCTAGCATCGCTGCTTTGACTTGTGCCTGTTGGAATTGCTGTTGCAACTTATTTAGAGATTCTCTATGACTATTTTGTTTTTTTTCCAATTCACTAAGATGATCATCCATGCGCTTTAATTCCTTGTTAATAAAATCCATCCGTTTCTCCACATTTTGTTTAGCTTCAATTATATCTGTTTTAATTAAGATTGGCCCCACGCTTTTATAAACTACAGAGTTGGTTGACAAAATGTCCAATTCGCCTTTAACTATTTGATTTTCATTTAGTTGGGCATCCAATTGTTGACGATTTGAAATCGCTTTTTGATATTCTAAAAACATTAGATGTGCAAATAAATGTGCGTAAATTTCATTACAATGTACAGACCTTTTTGAACTAGTTTAAAACTATCTAGCTCACTCTGTATTTTCTTTTGCATATCTTCCATGGTAATGTAACAACAAATGTACAAATGTAACAATAAATGTCACATAAAAAATGTGGTCTAATAAGTAGCAGCAACGACCAATGATGGACCAAGATTTAAAAATAGCATTCACAAATATGTCAAACTGCTACCAAATAATGCTTCTACCAACATAAAATATTTGGAAACTTCTTGCACATTAGCCTTCACTCAACTATCATAGAGTTAACAAATAACCCCACCATAAAAAATAAACGACTTTTGACTGATTTTAGAAGCTCATTGAAGTTAGCCCCACTTGTTTTGAATTTTGATTTTTTTTACTTTTTAATTAAATGCTTGCCGTTTGTTATTTATTTTTCGATCTTGTTTGTTCACCTTTTTTTATTTATAATTAACTTGTAAAATAAAAACAGCTTTTACAACAATGTGTTTTAATTACCAAATGAGTAAAATCGCATCCTAAGTTAATTTTAATAAATACAAAACTTTTCCGTGACTTTAGTTATCAATGAACAAGAAATACTAGTAGAATTAATATAGATGGCGAATTATGTAAATATAATTTTCAAATTTCTTTTACAAATTTCCTATCGCTGACCAATTAATGGGATTACCTGACTATATGTAACCAATTACTGAACTATGGGATTCACGCATTTCATGTATATTATTTTTATCGACTATTTGATAGACCACAGAACCAACATCGAATGTTTGCGCATGCGTATCGTAGAAATGGATAATTTTGTTTTTTTTCTAATTATGTAGGCCTGACCAAATATTAACTATAGCTTACTATCATTATTATTTAATTAAATTAAAAGCATCTGAAATTCAATCTATTGCTATAACATTTTTTTAATTTTGGTTTAGATTGGATATCAACAGTATCGAATATTCTTAAAAAAATCGAATTGTTTTCACTAATTTCCTATCGCTGCCCAATTAACGAGACCACTTGACCAATTGTAACGATGGATGGAGTGACGTCAGTGTGCCTTATTAACAAGTGTCCCAATACGCTCTATTAGTATTACGTCACGCGATCAAGGTCATTTTTGCGGGATCCAAACAAAACATCGGTCCGTGTATTAGCTTATGGACGAAACTTGTAGGGTGAATTTTTCGATTTTTTTGAGCGTTGCTGAACATTTGGAAGCATTTGTATGAAAGTTCATGTAAGTTAAATTAAGTACTGTAAGTATTACGTAACATTTTCTGCAATACAGATTACTTTCATCGAGAAATTTTAGTGAACATAACCTATAACATGGTGATGTGATTTGTTGGGCGCCTGGTTATTACCATTACAATCAAAGAGAAACCTGCCAATTCTTCAAATTTCCGAAGAATGAAAATCTTAGGTGTAACGTTTCATCTTTTTAAAAAATGTTTTATCCTTTATATAATGTATTTTACGGTTTATTAAGCAAAATAATACAAAACCTTATTCGATAGAATTGATATTTATAGCTGCGTTTGTTTATTATTGAGTCACAGAGTTGTTCTTGTTTTGTTTATAAAAGAATGTTCACACTATTGCGGGGTGTGAGAAAGGGAGAGAGTACTGGAGAGTACTAAAACATACCGAGTACACAGTGCCACAGTGGTGACATGTGATTCAAAGAAGTAAGTTGTGTAGTATGCAGGTTAATAATGTGTACAGAGATTTAAATGATCAGTAAAAGGGTTAATCGGGTTACGATGCATTGGGATGCCATGTACAGGCGTCCGGGGAAGCCTCTACTTTTTCAGGTGACTCTAGCCAGTAGTTGAAGATAACCACGATAATATGTAAAATACGTAATATTTAACTTTAAAACCTAGTTAATGTCGATATGATAATTGGATATCACGTTCCTGACATATGAGTATTGTGAGGGGGCAGAGGACCCCCGGTGAGTACTTTACGTAAACTATATTATTTACAGAACAGTAATTTTTGTTCTTTATCACATGTAATTAATGTTCGTCTGACTGATAGCATTAAATCTAACACTGCCGGAGGTAAACTGCTCTGACCTGACCCACGGAGGATTTTCAAAATAATTTCCATCGATTAGGTAAAATAAAAGTCTAGTTTACATAGAAAAAGTGGATTTTATTAGTTAAAAACAGTTTGATAAGTTAGGAGTACGCACTCTTATAGGTTATGTTTATTACATTTATTCTGTATAGTTTTTTTCTTTTGAATAAAATGCCAAGCAATACTAACAGCACTTAGCCTATAACTTATGAACTTTCACAAAAATGCTTTAAAATGTCCAACAACACTGTAAAAAGTCCACAAACTCGCACACAAAATTTCCGCCGTAAGCCAATACACGCACCTCTGCTTTGTTTGGATCCCTGACCGTGATCTACGTCAACAAAAATGGCGGGCTGACGTCATCACTAATAGAGTGTATAGGTATGCAATAGGTAATTAAGTAATGTCAACTTGACAATGCAGTCTTCTATACTGATTTCTAAATGAAAACAACTGTTTCTAATCTATATATATGATATCGAGTCTACTGTTACTTGGTTGAAATTCATGATATAAAATTAATAATACACTGATGATTTTTTTCAACTTTTTATAAAAAAAATCATCAGTGTATTATTAATTTTATCTAATCTATATAACTAAATTGTATAAATTAGCGGTTTATCGCCTTTTGTTAACTTACTTTGCATGGTCTTTTTTCTGTTGTAAAGGATTTTGGTGATAAAATGTAAATTAAAATATATTTTTCTTATATAACAGTTACAAAATTAATTATTTCTCTAAAGCTCAAACAACTGCATTTAGTGGTTTACGAGATTTAGATAAATAAGGGTAAATAAACTGCCAACGAGAAGGAGGCCATACAATACATGATGCTTTTGCAGTAATTAAACCTAAAGAAATAGAACCAAAATTGTTTGAATCAAATGAATGTCCAACATGATCTCCTTCCACCCAACAGTGCCCTTCTGGTACTCTTACAACAGATTTTTCATAACCCATTGTAGCAATAACATCACCTTAAAGCACCATAGCAATTGAATGTATTAATTAAAATCTACTTACAAGCACCACTACCTTGCAAACCCACAACTCTTTTTACAATAGTTTGCTTCGAATCCTTCGGTGATAGTATGCATACTATATCTCCTCTCCTAATAATGTTGAATCTAATGGACCACCGATTGAGGAAAATGTAATCAAAATCACCTTTGTCGGGATTTAAAGCAGGTTGCATAGAAATACCATCTACTCTTGCAATATATCCCACTACATCAAAAAATGTAATAGAAATAGGAATTGCAATAACCAGTTTTTTAATAAAATATACAAAAAACATCTAAAGGGTATAATAGGTTAATTAAAAAATACACTGACATGATTTTACTCGAGTTCGTTCTAAAGTTCTATGGTTCTAAGCATATCCCCAGCCGCGCTGTTTTACGTAAGTTACCCATAAAGTTCCAGGATGCTAGCACTCCATCCATTGAATTTAAAAAAAAAATTGAATCTAATAGGTCACATATTCCGCCATCTATAGGAATTCTACAAAATTGTATTTCTTGTTGCCCCAGACTAAGAAATAGATGTCCGCGACTCTCATAATTCCTTTTGGTCGACACTCAGCGCCATCTGACCCCATCATAATTAATCATAGAAATTTAATAGAGTAGTTTTAAACATATACAACAATAGTTAATAGAATGAAGTTATATAATATTTCCTAGCTTTTTATAAAATCACATACCACACATGCATATTAATAAAATATATCTTGATAAATTATTGTTTTCATATAAAGTATCTTAATGTTTATTCATCGTTCTGTTTTAAAAGTTCCTCAAGGTGATACTGTTCGGTTTCTTTTTCAATTTGTTCTTGTAAAAGCCGATCTAGGATATCTTGAAATCTTTGTCTGAGGGCAATGTTTTCAATGTTTTCTATTTCCAATTCTTGTTGCTGACGTCTGGCTTTTAAATCGGCCAATTCGGTCTGCAATTCTTCAAGTCTAGTCAGTATATTTTCCTTACTCAGTGGTTGTGCAGAATAGGAAACATTGGGTTGTTGTTGGTAATAATCCATGCAGTCTTGAAGTAATGGTGAATTTTGTATTTCTCTAAACATTTCACTTGAAAATTCAGTTAATAATTTGTTTTCAGCAGAATTATTCATAACAGAATTTGAGTCAGTGAGGTGGCTGTCTTCCAGTGAATTTTGACTGTTTTCATCCAATTCCAGTACATTAAGTGTAGCGTCTTCCTCTTCAGAATCACTCACAGCTCCACCAAAGATGTCATGTTCCGCAACAGGTTGGTCAATTGGTTCAATAGGTTCATTTTTGATTACTGTACCCTTATTTACCTTGTTTTCATCATCTTCATTGATTACTTCCCATCTAACACTAACAGCGTCATTATCAATTCGTAAAAGACGCTTTACTTCTTTCTCTATTTCTGGAGCTTCAACATATTTTTTTCTGAGAGTTTTTCTAAATCGACGCTTCCTTATATTTTTAGTAGGTGGTGTAACACCATGGGGCCACAAGTACTTTTTATCAACCTTAGTGGGATCTTTTTTCTTAGACTTCTGGGGAGATTCTTCATCGGTGGTTGTCTGATCATCATCCTCTTTGCAAATCAATATCTGACAAATGTCTGCTGTTTTATAAAAACCTTTTCCGTCAATTGTTTTTAAAGACTCCACTATTGTGGGAAGATCAACAATTTTTCCAGTTAGTAGCCAATGATCCACTCGCACTTCGCCATGTCTCAAATCATTTTCAATTTTTATACTAAAACGATCTTTTAAATTACTATTGTTGTTCAAAGCTTCACGAAGAATTCGTGCAGGTTCCGGAGGGAGGCGTAAGATAAATTGCGACTCAAGTTCTGTTGGACCATATACATAAGATCCATCCGGTCCTTTGTACATAACGTAGTTAATAGAAAAAAAAATAATTATAGGTGATATAGTATATCATTTAATAAATAAAATCGGTAAAAAATAGGAAGCTTTCTATCATCAGCCATCACTTGACTGACTTGACTCATAAATGACTTGACTGTTCCCACTCATTTTCTATCACTCATTTATGTTCCCACTGTTCCATACATAGACAAGCGGCTGCGTTCGGTTTTTTACCTCAGCGAGCAGATAGATTTCTAGTCACGTGATCTTGGATTGATATTAAAAAACGCTAGCATTTTAGGAATGCTGTTTCTAACCTTACCAAATGTCACTTTCATACATTTTCAGTGAATAGTATAGTGTATAGTATTTGTGTGATTATGGAGGCTACGACAAATCGTAACAGAGCTATTTTAGCAGCAATAAATAAAAATAATAAAATAAAAAATAAGTGAAAATAACTTTCAACTGCCTTAATTAACAAGACGCTTTCAAATAATAAGTTAACCTATTTGCAACAATGAAACACCCATAATGACCAAAGAATATAGTGACAACCAGAGAGACAACTGACAACAAGGCCGCGTTCAGAAAGGCAGAGTGTGGGTAGAGTGCTTTTTACCCAGGGAAAAAAAGTCACGTGACAGAACAAGTTCGCTATCTATAGAACTATAGAACTATAGAAAAAGAAAAATAGTTTTATTCATGTTTTATTTTTAGGTCGTTTTTTTTTAGTTAAGACCATCACATTTTTTTACTTATTTAACCTAGCTCTTTTCTTCATTTATTTCAATTTATTTTTGAAAAAAGTCACTGATCTGGCCTACTTTCTGTTTTAGTGATTATTGTATTCAGATTTAGCTCTGTATAATTTGAATTGAAGATGCAAGTATGCTAAAGTGAAATATTAAGTGTAAACTTTGTATAATTGGTAGTTTTAAGGATCCCAACGAAGACACAGAATGGAATGACGTTCTTAGATCGAAAGGGATCATACCACCTAAAAAGGAGAAAGAAATAACTGAAGATGAAATTGTATCAATTGTTGAAGACACGGTAAAACAAAAGCAAGCAAGGGATGGTAAATAATTTTATTTTTATTTCACTCATTTTAAATACGTACAGTAGGTGTATTTATAAATTAAAGGAAAAAAGAATATTTCTGAGTTGGACCTTAACGAATTAGATGAACTGGAAGACTCTGAGGATGAGCTAGTGCTCTTGGAATACCGAAACAAAAGGATAGCTGAAATGAAAGCTTTGGCTGAGAAGTCGAAATTTGGTACTGTTCAAGAAATTTCTGCTCAGGACTATATTCAGGAAGTCAATAAAGCAGGGGAGGGTATTTGGGTTGTTCTCCATCTATATAGACAAGGGTAATTAGTAATAATTTTAGCCAGGATTTAATTTAATATGATTAACCTAACCTAACCCCATTGTTTGGTAAAGCATTTAATAATTAGATCTTTCATTCCTTTTAGAATACCATTGTGTAGTTTGATAAACCAATACATGCAAACCCTGGCTGCCAAGTATCGTACAGTAAAGTTTTTGAAGTCTATTTCTACAACATGTATTCCAAATTATCCTGACAAAAATTTACCGACAATTTTTATTTATTTTGAGGGAGATATGAAAACCCAACTTGTTGGTCCTGTTGCATTTAGAGGAGTAAGCGTGACTCTCGATGGTAAGAATCTAAGAATTAACATACTATTAACAGTAGTTTTGGTCGGTTCTTTATAAAACATTTTTTGAATAGAAGAAAATAAAATAAATAAACCACTTTCTGAATATATTTATTTATTATTTATTATTCATTGCACAGCATACAGTTGTAGAAAATACAAAAGTGTTAGTAATAAAAACACACTTGGTTTAAGTTTCACAATTTTATGTGAATTGTGAAACTTAAACCAAGTGTGTTTTTATTACTAATCCTTTATTCGACATGTTTCACCAAGTGACCAACAACCGCTTAATTTCCAATACAAAAGTGGTTTATTTATTTTCTTCTACTAAGAATTAACTTTGCTTAAGTTGGCATTTACTGCAGATTATTCTCTTTTTGCTTCAGAATTTGAGTATCTTATAGGGCAAACCAGTGCTATTGAAACGCCAATAAAAGAAGATCCAAGACCTGTTATAAAGGACAAGCTGTTCTCTGATTTATCCAGTGCTAATAATGACTGGTGAATGAAAAGCAAAAATAACAGTGAAGAAACATATTTTATTTTATCCTTTTGCGTTCAGAAGTTGCCTTTATAACATTATTTTATTTATTTGAATATAAAAAATATAGAATTTAGCTTCAGTTATTTGTTTGGTAACAAATTTGTTTTTAAGAAAATTAAAAGGAAATTATAGAGAACGTATTGCCTTTTTATTTTTTGTTACTTGTTATTTCAGTTATTTTTTATTTTATGCGGATTTATATAATAAAAGAGGTGCGTGAATAGAGGTATGGAGGTATTCAATTTTAATCTATAATGACTGCTCATTCTTTGGACCACTTGACCGCTCTGTAGAACTCTGGGGACAACTAAGGGGCAAGTTTCGAGTGAAAATCAAGCACTATTATTATGATTTAGCCAGATGTCGTTATTTTATCACGTCGTAATTGTAATAAACGTTACAGTTATTAATAACGCAATTTAAATTCAAAAACATAAATAAAGTGGACAAGTAAAAATGTGCATTGAACTAAAATCTTATATATTATTTATTAAAACCATAGAAAGACATAAAAAACGGATTAAGCTTTTCGTATCTTATAAAGATGGAAAATATTAGCTATAAGGTGTTTTGAAAATATCTGTTATTTTGTCATATAATTGTCTCTAGTGACGTTTTTGATATTATCAATAACTTAAGTTACATTCCGCGGAAAGAATTCAAAAATTAAAAAGAACAACAAAAAAATGTTAATAAAATAGTAGCATTAACTTCCTTCAAACCATAAATAATTATGGTGAAAACTTAACGTAACTTCACCCATGATGTATTAATAAATCATTTTATTTGTCACATTATTCTTGGGACTTAATAAGTGACATTTTTTTAAATTTTCTGAGTAAAAAGAACTGAAGAAGAGATGTTTGAAATAGAAGCTGTTCTGATCGACAATAACTCATTTCATAAATTAATGGTTCAACCAGACACGAAAGTATTCGATATAAAAAAAGAATTAATAAAAATCAACGCCAATTTATTAAACGCGGCTCAACTTTCGTTAAGTGTAACAATTTCCGGTAAAGAAGAAGCAGACACTGCAGACGTACACGAGTTAGATCTTAAAAATGGATCTAAAGTTTACATTCGTCAGATGGGGCCTTTAATATCATGGAAATTTGCTCGTACAATGGAATACGTGGGACCGTTGATAATTTATTTTATTACTGCAAAATATTTGCAAAGGTTTTGCGACAGCAAATACGAAACTTTGAGCGCATATGTGAGGTACCATTTAAAAAACTTTTGCTGGACTATTCATTACGTGAAAAGATTGTTAGAAATTGCGTTTGTAGATCGATATTCACGCATAAAAATTCCTTTCATCAAGTTTTTCATTAATTGCGGCTACTACTGGGGGTTTACCGTTTATGTGGCGTACGATTTAAATCATCCGTTGTATAACCCACCTTCGAATACGCTTTATTTTTTGGGATTGTTTATATTTATATTATGCGAGTTGGGTAACTTTAGCACCCAATTACTTGTATCTGAAACTGATACTACCCCCAAGATCCCAGTTCCTAACAGCAACCCTTTAACGAAGTTGTTTAATTATGTCTCTTGCCCTAATTATACTTACGAATTTGGGGTGTGGTTAGGGTTTAGTGTAATGACAAGGTGCTTCCCCGCTTTCTTATTCGCTTTAGTTGGGCTCTATGAAATGACACGCTGGGCTGTTATACAACACAATAATTATAAGAGGGTGTTTAGTAATTATCCTTCCAGCAGGAAAGCAATTATACCTTTCGTTATATAAAAAATTAACAGTTTTATTTTTTGTAAAAATTGCTATAAAACGTCATTATAAAAGGTACAAGTTTGAAACATTTACAGAATATATCTATTTAATTGCGTGTATTTTGTATAATTTTTTTAATCACAGGTTATAATACTATTTCTTAATGTTGGCAATTATATTGTACATACATAATACTAAAAATAGTTTAGGTATTAAATAATTACATAAAATTAAATTTCAAACATCATTAACAGATTTTTTTGAAAATTATAATTATGATAATTTAAATTATGATATATTACAACTTAAAAATACTAATAAAATTCAACGATAATTAACTTTTTAAAATATTTCCTTTAATAGAATAATTGCACATTTAGTTGCTAATAGCGTATCCGCCAAAACAGATAGAACATTTTCTGACTTTGACGACCTTTAGAAGTGCTTTTGCCAAATTTTGAAGAAAAAACATCTCAAATAAGACTACCAGGGCCACATTCCCTTTTACTTATATTACAAATTAAAGTTTAGTATGTCTGATAGGAACATTTTCTTTATCTTTAACCGAGTTCATAATTTTTAGCATTTCAAAGGCCTGCTTCTTGCTGTCTTCTGTCCACGAAATGGGCCGAATTTCGGTCTTACAAAAAACGTCACTGGAATCCTTTAACTCTTCTGAATAACTTCTTGTCAGTTTTTCCTTGAGGAAGCTTTTCCTTTTAGAAGTGAGCAAAGGAAACAGCGATTTTTTTTTCTCTTTCCTTTCCATTTTAAACGACTTTTCTGAATTATTTTCAGAACTTAACGTACACCAAGAAGTAACTTCTGATACGGGATTTATTTGGTGTTTCGGTTCTCGAATAGAAGAGTTCCGGAGAATGCTCTTTCGAGTATGGTATTCTTTCTCTTTCAAAGGGCTGTGGCCCTTGAAGCGAACGTGCCTTTCTGAGAACGTTCTTGTAAACGCTGGTGGCATTTTAAATTTGTTTGAGTCAAATTTTGAACTTGTGGGCAGTATACTGGTGTCACCACAATCTGCTGAGAACGAAGCGTCGGTTGTATTGTGGATTTCTACGTTTTGGTGGTCTTTAAGCAGAGTAACTTTTGATCCTTTGTTTTCTTTAGTTGCTTTCAAATACAATTCAGCCCTGGAATATTTTTCAGCGGCTAATTTTTCTAAAACAGCCACTTTCTTCTCTCTTCGTTTCAATTCAAATTCTTTCTCCATTAATTTTTGTTCCTGATTTTTCAAGTGTATTTCTCTGTTCTTGATGTTTTCTATCTGAAGTCTCACTTTTTCGTTACAAATGTTCTCTTTCTCTGATATTACAATATCGTCATTATTTTGTTTGCTCTGATCTGATTTTGAATCATATTTTTTATCCGATTGATGAATATCTTGATAGAAGTCCTGACTAATCGGTGGTTTGGATGATCTCAGTAAAACGGTCGGATGACACAAAATTGCATTAATAACCTCATCGGATTTTGTCTGTTTTTTCAAAATGAAGCTTATAATCTCTACTAATTCGTTGGAGAAGTTGTCTAGTATCTTATCACACATGTTTTCAAAGTTTTGCTTCTTAACATCTGTTTCTAAGGTGCACAAGCTCAATATTAGCTTACCAAGGACTACTTTTGGCTCCAACAGCTCCTTGTACTGCGATTCAAAGGTAAATATCTTAATTTTATCGTTACTATCAACAAATGTGTTACTGGAATTGATTTTATTAACATCTTCGATATTCATAGTTTTCAGAACATAACTTATCTGGTAAAGAAGCTTCCACATAAAATTTTCACAAATAAATTTCATATTCCTTCGACAAAACTTAATAATGTCCATTAAACTGCCTCTGTTACAGTGTTCTGTTATTAAATAAATTATATTTGGCTCTTTTTGGTGAATGTAACCTTTGAGGTTTAACATGTAAGCTTTTTCTGATTCCTGATAATGTGAAATTTTATCTTTTAAGTTTTTTATTTCAACCTTTGACATACCTTCACAAGATATAGCCTTCCAAATGTATACATCATCAGTTATTTTGCTTTTAACTTTATAGGAAGACGAACTTGTATCTTCACCTAATATACTAAGCACTTCATAATCTTCTAAATTGTTTGACAACTATTAACAACAAACTTAATTTAGTATATTAACATAACATACCATTTACAACAAATAAATATTTTTTTCTTTGATTTTACTTACCATTTTCGTTGTTTTTCGGTGAACTTCACGTTTAAAAGACAACCGATACATTTAAATCTGACGTTTGGTTCTGATTGGTTGAAAATTAACGAACAGAAACTATAGATAGCAATATTATATCTATATGATTTTCTTTTACTAATTTAAAATTTTACGGCTTCTTATTATGTATTATGAAGTCTCATTATTTTTATTATATAAGTAGATTAATAATAATAGTAATAATACTAATAGAAATGCTAGTGAAATCAAAAAGTAATAATTAAAACCAACGTTTATGGCTAAATGTGCAGAAGGAAAACGAAAGCCAAAGAACCCAATATATTAACCTCAAAGATTAATCCATAACCTCAATAAATTTTACACATAGTAGTGAATTAAACAGGGTAAATAGAAATAAAAAGTAATTGTACATTAGTTAAAGATAAATAAAAGAAGTGCCTGAACTGGTAGATGTTTCTGTGTTTTCTGAGTCTATAAAATAAGGTTAGTTTAGCATTAGAAAAAATTTAAAAATTAATTTACTGTAAATTGTTGCATCACTTTAATTGCGTGGAAATGTCTAATAAAAACTATCAAGATTTTAATACACCTATGTTTTCTACAATAACGAGTGAACAAATTCCAAATAAGGTTCAGGGTTCATTTACTTCTTGCGGTTCTCCCGTTGTCAATCAGCCCAATTACAATTCGTGTGATTTGATATATGGACAACAAATGCTAATAAGAAACCAAGTTAATTATACTGCAAACTCTTACTTTTGTACTGACCAAATTGATAGTACTGCTTGGCTTTCTGACCCAAAAGTATTTGCTGACATCGAAAAAGGTTTAAAGCTTTCTGACAAAATTGAAACTATTGAAATAACGAGTAAAGATTTAAGTCCAGCAAGTTGCTGCAGTAATGTAGACCTACTTTTGCCAGATCTTTACAAAAACGTGAATTATTTTGGCAAATCAATAACATCAAATGACTCTCAGTGGTTGTGTAATGTTAATAAGAGTTATTTATCCTATTCACAAGGTGTTGATAACGAATTTGAACATAAACAGTCAAAATGCTGTAATTTGCAAAAGGTTCCTGAATTTGATCAATTTTTACAAAGTTGCAATAAAGAAAAATTATATTTTTCTGAAGAGGGTAATCAAAACCATATTAATGATTATAACATATTAAGTATAAACGATATTAATACTAATATATTTTACCCGAATATTCCATTTAAAGACGTTAACGAAGATCATAATTCAGTTAATTGTTCGAATGAAGAAAGTGACATAATTGTGGAAGAGTCAGATGAAGAAATTACAAATAATATATATAAAAGGTGCGACTATTCAACGACTTGCATAATTTGTAACAGTACATACACCCCAACAGGAAATCAATTTTATATTCTGACCACAGAGACACCACTGACAATGTGTTCACAAATACCTATTTACCAAAAGTTATCAGAAGTGGTACAATTGGTAGAAAACGAGCACAGCTACTTGTGCAATCAATGCTTGGATTTAATCAATACTATTGATCACTTGCAGTGGAAATTAGAACACGCCAGAGTAGAATTAATTCAAAAATACGAGAAAACTTGTCACTTCAATGGCATAAATCTGAACGCTAATAAGAATAAAAAAATTCGAAACAAAAATAAAGAAACCTTTAAAGACTTTTGCGGTCGACACAGTTTCAAATGCAAAGACTGTAAGAAAATATTCACGCTAAAGAAACTTTACTGGAGTCATTCATGCAAGAAAAAAACAAAAAAATATTTATGTGATATGTGCGGCAAAACAATACGAAGCTATAAGTTTTTTAATCGCCACTTGTTGCAGCATAAACACATCTTTAGGAAGCTACAACCCTCCATTCGTCTTTTTAAATGCAAAAACTGCAACAAATTGTTTCGGACAAACACCCGGCTGAAAGAACATACGAACTATTGCTCGGGGAAACTCCCGTACGTCTGTGAATATGGCGGTTGCGATAAAAAGTTCGCAACATCCACTAAACTAAAAAATCACGTGAAGCAAAAACACGACAAAAAGTTCATAGCCATTTGTTCCATATGCAACATCGGTTTCGTGGTCATATCGGATTACAAGGCCCATATGGTATCGCACAGCACAGAAAAAAAATACACTTGCGCAAAGTGCCACAAGTCGTACAAAACTTTGAGCAATTTAAATTTTCATATGAAAGTTCACAGCGAAAAGATGCCTTTTACATGTACCATTTGTAAGAAAGGTTTCATGAGAAAAGAGTATCTTGAATCTCACGTTAACAATCACTACGGAATTAAAAATTATTCGTGCGCGATTTGTAATAAAAAGTTCGTGTCGCAAAAAAATCTGGACGCCCATGCGAAACATCATGACGGAAGTGTTAAGACGAAAACGTGCAACATTTGCGGTAAAAATGTTACTAATGGTTTGGAAGATCATCTTCGGACTCATATGAACTTGCAGGAGTTCGAGTGTAATGTTTGCTGTATGAAATTCAATACTAAAAATACTTTATCGAAACATAAAAAGAGAAAACATTGTATCTTATAAATTCCATTTTTATATTTGTACATATATAGAAAACGATATTAAAAAAATTATACTATTTTCTGTAGTTATCCCTAATGTTTTGGCAAAAATTTCAACTTTCTAAATCATTTTTTGTTAAAGTTATATTTTTTTACAGTTCAGGTTGTAGTAACAATTTTTTTTCTCTATAAATTACACAAAAAAAAAATATATACCATTCTGATATAAATATTGGATTTTATTAACATAAAAATACATTTAAAATAGTTACATTAAAAAATTGTATCGATTCGTTCTTTTTACTGATAATGAGTGATTAAAAACTTACAATAACGATTTTAAAAGTATATGCGCCAGCTTCGTTTCGATATTCATTAAGATTTGAATTGTCAACACATATTTTTCCTATTAGAGCGGAGTTTTGCCTTGTTCCCTCGATTACCAAGTTTAAAAAGTCAGTCGTTTGATGCAAAAGCTCAATATGATAACGATATTTTGCTTCATTTCTGACAGAAACTGTTTCTACGTCAACATCAAACTGAATACATGTATTTTCAAAATCATATAAGCTGTTGCTTTTTTTTCGAGTCTTTTTAATATGGAATATGGCGTTATTTAAAATAATTTCGACAGTTTCATTACCAAAATCGGTATTTGTGGTCCATAAATATTTGTTATCGACTATCGCTAAATGATGATCGATATAATGTCTTTTGAGAGCCTCAAAGTTGTTTTTGAAATTGCATTTTCTGCAGTCAAACACTTTAAAAGCGCATTTCTCAGCGTGATTTTCGACACGAATTTTCTTAATCTGATAAGGACAACGAATGTGGGGACAATCAACAAAATCTTCATCAAAAATAATAAATTTGCTGCTTTTGCTTTTGTGTTGCGTTGCGCAATATGTGTCGTAAGTTACTTTGTGGGAACCCAAAAATTTGCAACTTTTACAATACGGAAAATTCTTAATGTTATAAATGTAAATGTAGTCAGTTATTAAAACGTCGCAAGAACGACACCTAACTTTTAAAAAGTCTCTTTTATTAATAGGCTTTAATCGCATGTTACTCGATAATACTTTAAAACCGCAATGTATTTCTGCTTTATTTAAAAACGAAAATATATTTTGAAAAACAACAACTTCGTCAAAGGGTTCCTTCACGTTTTTTTCAATCACATTTTTATCATTATCTTTTACGCTGATGATTACAGATTCAATATCGTTTTCAAAATGAATTTCTAAAGGAATAAGTTTCAGTTTTAGGACACCACAGTCCATGTCGAAATCGATTTCAATTTTAAAAAGCATATTTAATGAATGATTTAACAGCTTTATGTTTTGATTGTGTTTTAAATCTAATTTGAACTCTTCATTCTCTTCTAAGTGTATACTTTTGTGTTCGTTTTTGAAGTGGTCACCCAGATGATTTACGTATCCTTTCCAGTCGCATTTATCGATAATGCAGAGGAATGGTTTGAAAAGGCAATATTTTTCGTGTTCTTTTACATTGGACCAGGGAAATACGTCGTTGCATCCGTCATAAATGCAAGGGAAAATTTGTCCCAAGGCAATTTTCTCGTAGACCTTGTTTCGGATAATTTCTTTTTCGGAAAATCGGTAGCATCTACCGCAAATGTTCGATCCCTTTAACGAAATAAAAATGGGACCTACGGAGAGAGGCTTGCCGCAAATTTTGCAACGTAAAGTCCATGATTTTCTAAAAATAAATTACTTTGTTTTACGAAAATGTTGGAAGAAAATTAATGGAAAAATGTCGCACAATGCGTTTATTAAATTAATTGAGCAAAAATAAAGACGTTATCTTTTGTCTTCTCTCGTGCTACAAGCGATTCAAATTCCGAAAGTGCCCTAAAAATTTCGCGTTTTAATTCGTCGTAAAAAATATATCATTCTATTTGTAAAAATTTGATACTGATTTCCGGCGTAACCGACAGTTTTTAAAGAAAATAAAAATCTTACGTTATGGGAGATCCTTGCAACTTTCTGATGGTAACGTTGGAATCCTGAAAGCGGCTTGAATATGATTTTAAGGATTTGTCCATTATCTTAAAAATAAAATTATAGATATTATTATCATAAACTACAACTGGCTAAGATAAATTAATATCAATTTATTATTTTTATTAATTACCTTTTACTTTACAATAATTCTTTTTATTGCACTTGAAAAAGTATTTAAAGAACACAAAAACGTACTGCAAGAGTTGCCGAATAAAATACAATAAAACTCACATTTACTTGTTTTCGAAATTTAATACAACTTATATTGTTTAAACTCAATCATTCCGATTTTTTAAATACATTTTGACTAGTTCTTTTACATATTTTTTAGTTCACAAGGTAAATTGATTGTATAATATTCTATTTTCGACTACTTAAGTTAATGTTTGGTAAAAGGAATTATTTTAAAACGTGTTTTGAAACAAAATTAATGCATAACTCTCTTAATTTGTTATATTTAAATTATAAGTTTGTCTAATGAACAGTGGATGTTACTCATGTGATACTTTTTCAATTCTACCATCAAAAATTATTTTTAATATTCTTCTTTGTAACGTTCCAAATTCTTCATTATCATAGGTTCCACCTGAAGCTATAATGCCATATGAGATATAATATAATTAGACTTTTTAAAAAAACTTATAGTATTCATAATATTCATAACATACCACAATTCATATAAGACGTACAGCACATATTCCTTTTATCTGATTACTAAAATAAAAAAGGGCAAAAGTTATTTTTAAGATAAAAAAGGATACAAGCTACATCAGCAACAAATACGTACTTTGTAATTTTGAATACAACGCTTATTTTGAGGCCTTCAAGCCATTACATTGTCTTCGAAGCCCCTAATATCTATAACATTAATATGGAATTTTAAAGAGCACAAAGCACCGAATAAGACTAGAGTAGTGCAAATATGCCTCCAAAGTGCCTACAAAGTTATTTCCGGATTACTTACATTACTTTTTAAGCTAAAAACAGTAAAGCTTCGTTAATAAACATAAACAATATAACCTATAAACACATAACACACATTTTGGCTATTATTTCGAATAGATTTCCAGCAAAAGAACTAGGAAATGGCTAATATTAATGAAAAGACTTGATTTTACACATTTTTCTCTTAATTAAGTGATTTTTAATGAAATTTAAAACAAACACCCGAAGTAGTTGCCGTAATATTAGTAAAAAATGTCCTGAAAATTCATGAAACGGTAATTTTCATATCAATATTTTAACGCGTTTTCTTATTTGTTAAACAATTTGTAGTTATTTATTATGTTTATGATGGGTTATAAATCTATTTAATAGATTTATGAATATTTAATGTAATGTTAAAGAAATTCTCCCGTTACAAAAAAAAGCTGTTATTTAGCCACTACCTTCAAAAATCTAAAGCTAATTGTGGACGAGTAGTGTGTGAAATTTTATATTTCTCATGCAACTCATGTTCTCCTAATACCCGAATCGGACTTTTAATGTTGTAACGAAAATTTCATTGTGCCAGGCGCTTCCACCAAAATTTAACAATATGTTTTTAAAGCGTAAATAATCAATTCTGCCAGGCTCCTCCACCAAAATTTAAAATTTGTTTAGTATTAGTATTTATTTATCTACCAGTTTAAATATTAATTAATTGTGCCAGGTGCCTCCATCAAAGTATAAAATTTATTTTTAAAAATTAATTATGTCAGGCGCCTCCACCAGAATTTGTAATATGTTTAAATGACCCTAATTAAATGTGTCACTCCTTTACCAAAATTTATTTAAATAAAAAGCATTTTACAAGTTAAACTTTTTCTAGATATTACAATCGTTATTTAAATGGCTAATTGTTAAATAATATTGAAGAAATGATACTTGGAAAAGGATATATTAAACAAATATTACGTACTTACCCTTAAAATGAAGAGCAGTTACTTTTTTAAGTTTTACGAACACTCATTTATAAACTGGGTGAATTACTGTTTTAATTAAATTTTTATCGAAAAAATAATATAATTAACGATGGAAACAAAAATTTTTTATGAAATAATTAATAAAAATCAAAATCACTTAAAACAGTACTAACGCTTTTATTTTTAATAGTGTGTATAACATGCGATATTAATAAGATGGAACAGGATATTAAAAAATAAAGATAAAATTTGCCTCAATTGAATAAAAAAAAATCAACCAAGGCTGTTTATTAATTACTTTTTTTTCTAATTGCTCTGTACAATATGGTAGATATTATTTTTCCATGTTACAAATTAAATATGATTTTCGTTAACATACTTGTCAAAACACAAGTGTCCGTGTAAGCCTAAACGTTAACCACTCATACCGACTCGTACGTCTTTTTTTTTTTAATTTAACAATAATATTTAAAATAGCAAATAGCGATATATAGAAAAAACGACGACACCTAATAATTAATATCTGTGTATACTAAATATCATAGGCTTCCAATTAACAAAAAATGAAAATAATAACATGGAAAAAATGAATTTCCTACAAGTTTTTTCTCCTTTTTTTGCTTGTTTATTTAAAGACGATGTAAAATTAAGGAAATTTGATGGTGGTTATGATGAGACCGGCAGTACTTAGAAGGCGAACAGCAGAAGGAACGCCATCATCAAACAGAACAGACCCATGGCTTCGGACAAGGCGAAACCTAAAATGGCGTACGAGAACAACTGCTGCTTAAGAGAGGGATTCCTAGCGTAACCGATGATTAAAGAACCGAACACCGTACCAATGCCAGCACCTAAACAAATAGAAAAAATTTTTTTAGTGAAAGGCAATTTTAATAAGCATCAGCTAATAAGGCTACAATTTAATTACGTTAATCCGAACCTTCGCATAAAGTTTTAAATTGTTGAAAAAACCTTTAATAATTCTTTACAGACTTACAACTTGAAAGAGGGGTTCATAACTTTATTTATTTAATAGTTTTTGTGAAAATAAATTATACCTGAGCCAGCTACGCCTACTGTGGCAGCTCCAGCACCAATAAATTTGGCTGCTGAGTCAATGTCCCTCGAGACTGCTGAAGTCTGAAAACTGCGAACAGCAGGCAGTAATGCTGGTTTTTGACTCTGTTGCTGAACTGCTGGACTCTGGACTAGCAACTGACTGCTCTGACTAATTGAACTAAGAGGCCTAAGGTATGCCTTTGAGTTTGAAATAAGCTGCAAAACAATTTACAGAATTAAATGCAATAATTGATATATTGGTCAGTCACAGAGCAAATAAATTCTCTATTTTGGGCTTGTATTCATTTGATTTTAATTTTACTTAATTAATAAAAATCTGAAGCCGAAACAACTTTAATTCATCAGCAAAATGTTACATAATACACTGATTTAGGACGGAAATAAAACTGAAAAATATTACTGTTTCGAACTCATCAAATATGTTTCATTACTTAACATTAATGACCTTACATTGACCTACATAAAGCAAAATAAATATCCACTACCTGGTCCTGTAGAGGTTATAAAATAAAATTAAAAGTTTTCAAAAAAGAAAAATAGTTTCACATAGAATGCAATAGGTTATTAATTAATACTAAAGAAATTACGACTGATAACTAGCAGGCAAGTTAATAATATTAACCAAAAAGTAATACTTAGTTATGTAACTATCAGTCTGTAGCCCAATAGAAGAAACAAATTAAAAAAAAAATGAAAATCAGCGTTAATAATTAAAAAAGGTTATGTAATTTAGGATTATTATATTATTCAATTGTTTTATGAAAAGAATGTCATGAGTTACTAACAGTAGTAATAAGACAGATAAAACAAATAATAAAAGTACTTACGGCAGTTCTTGCAGCGGGTGCGATAAGTCTTGCACAGGCAAACATATTTGTTATATTTTTTGTGAGGACTGTTCCGTGAATCTAAAAAGAAAATTAAAATGACATGTAACGATCAAGTAGACTTTGACGAACGGGTTACGTAACACTAAAATTAACGGGTCTTTTTTTATTTTTGCCAATTAAGCACTGTAAAATAATCATTAAACCACTTGCAAACAACTCTTAATTTCCATACATACAATAAAACGACGCTGTATTTAACGTTTGTGGGTATACCTATTGTTACATAAAATGGCTGAAGTAAAGTTTTAAGTGTGAACAACCGTGAAAAACAAATGGAACCCACAAATATTTACTGAATTAATCCGATATCACTTTTATCGAAAAGAGTTTTCACGTTTTCATAAACGATGATGTATTTTTCACAAGATAATTTGAAATTTTTCACCAACTCACCAAATAACTAGGATAGAGAAGACGGCAACCGGCAACTACGGAATGTACTGCTTCGATCTGATCTGATCATGCGCTTGATTATTAACGGGTGCAGACGTACAAGTTCGCCGCGATTGCGTCCATTGTTTCTTACAGTTTTCTCTTCTAATAATTTTCGATTAGCTTATCAGTGTGGCTTCTCACGCTGAGATGGCGCAAGCATCGCTAAAATTTAAATTTGAAAATTTAAAAACAATCAGGACATTTACTTTTAACGTTGCTATTGTCTTTAAATCAGAATTTAATTTGTTTTTAATGTCCAGAATCTTCTGAATGAGCATTTTTAACATATTTCAACATCAATTTCTGCGTCAATAAATAAATAAAAAATATTGGCATAAACGAATTTATTATATTCTAATTCTGCACTGTACAGCAAATACATGAAATTATAAAATAACATGATAAATAGTCAAACACAAACGTGTGTGAGCCTAAAATTATTTATAATCCTCATCGACTAAGTTTTAAGTTGTAATAAATAGTATCAGATCAGGTCGATTCTACATTAAATTGGAAAAACCTCGTGGAAAAAATAATCGTGAAATCTTTTTAAGCCGTAAAATTAAGAAAATGCGATGACTATCGATATTTTTATGTGTTAACACCAATGCGAGACACTTGTTAGAAGGCAAACAGCAGAAGGAACGCCATCATCAAACAGAACAAACCCATGGCTTCTGAGAGGGCGAAACCTAAGATGGCGTAAGAGAACAATTGTTGCTTCAGGGATGGATTTCTTGAATAACCAATTATTAGTGACCCGAAAACGAGCCCTATACCAATACCTAAGATATTTACATACTTATTAAAAAAAAAAGAATATAGCCCAGTCCATTAAGAGTAGCGTCTTAGTCGTGAATACAAGGCCTAAGCGCTACCGCGTGAAGTCATACATGCGAGGTCTTCGCAAGGAACTCTAAGTTCAGTAGTCAAGAGATTTATTGTGCAAAATTCTTTTATGAGCAAATTTTTAAAACATGGGGTGTGTCTTGGACGTTTTTGTAGAAAATTTAATTCTCTTTTATACAAACCTGAGCCGGCAACTCCGACTGTAGCTGCACCGGCTCCAATAAACTTAGCAGCAGTGTCAATGTCTCTGTAAACAGCTGACTTTTGAAAACCACGAATCAATGGTAAGAAATTAAGTTTTTGACTTTTCTGTTCAATTACCGGACTTTGGACGAAGGACAAGTGGCTGTTCTGGTTAAATGTACTAAGCGGCCTCAGATACGATTTCCAATTGGACAGCAACTAGAAATCAATCGCGCAAACAAAATCACAAACGTGCAGTAAAAAAAGGAATTTTTACGTACAGATGTCCTGGTTGCATGTGGCGAAAAAGCAGCTCGCGTTAACACTTTTGCTACGTTCATTGCGAATGATATTTTTGGCGGTAATCAATAAGATTCTTATCAATTGTAGGCCAACAAAGGTTTGCTGTTCATTAAATGAAACTAATAAAAACCCACTTTTCGTTACTTTTTAATAAATACTTGTCAATAAAAATATTTAATTGACATTTATTGGTGACAACGAACACTAAGGTGGCTGAACTAGAAAATTATTTTTGTGTATTAAAAAAATGACGATCTGTAATACCTTGCGTAGTTGAATACCAGTTGAATACTATGGTTGAATACAAATAACGTGAAAAAAAAAGGCTCAATTGCTGGATTTCTGCATGAATCTTCCTTTTGAGATTCTTATCAACAAAATCCTAAAGGTTCTCACTCTCATACAAATTTAACTTTATTATTAAGCTCAAAATGTTCCTCACGAAGACCTACCATGTATGACGTCACGCGGTAGCACTTAGGTCTTGAATTCCCGAAATGACGGAGTTGGATGGGTTGTCTACATTCTCTTACACGAACGATTCTAACCTTAAAATTTTAGGGAGTAAATGCTATTTATTATTTAAAAACAAATACTTTGCAGAACACGTTTTATTATTAAAAAAAAAAAAAATATCGGTGAATGCGCTAAAGCACATGTTGGCTGATCTATTCGTATCAAAAACAAGTTCTATGGTACTTAGTCGCCAACTAGGCGTCACCTATGATCTTCGAACGAATACGGAGACGGAACGAAGACGGAACGGAGACGGAACCAAGACGGAACCAAGACGGAACGAAGACGGAACGAAGACGGAACGAAGACGGAACGAAGACGGAACCAAGGCGAAACGGAGACGGAACGAAGACGGAACGGAGACGGAACGAAGACGGAACGGAGACGGAACGAAGACGGAACGAAGACGGGACGAAGACGGAACGGAGACGGAACGAAGACGGAACGAAGACGGAACCAAGACGGAACGAAGACGGGACGGAGACGGAACGAAGACGGAACGGAGACGGAACGAAGACGGAACGGAGACGGAACGAAGACGGAACGGAGACGGAACGAAGACGGAACGAATACGGAACGAAGACGGGACGAAGACGGAACGGAGACGGAACGAAGACGGAACCAAGACGGAACGAAGACGGAACCAAGACGGAACCAAGGCGGAACGAAATGAAGACGGAGCCAAGACGGAGTCAAGACGGAGTCAAGACGGAGGCACTCAGCGTGCCTCTATAGGTATTACAAAATTATAGATTTGTAATAAACTGGAATTTAAATAAATAAATAAATGAAGCTTCAAATTATTAGAAATCAAGTAAAAACCATTTGAAATCAAGTCAAGCCGAGTATGTAATTTATCAAAAGTTTAAATTTCAAGCAAGTAAAGCTATATGTTTCATTTGTTTCTGCTTTCATTGTCGATCAATTATTGATACTTATGTAGCATATAAATTAATTGTAATAGACCAAAATAATTTTTGTTTCTCAACAGACCAAGGTTAGTTTTGCGAAAAAGGGATGTAGATCTTTTTGGTTTTTCTTTTGGGAAAACTTACAACTAGTATATATTTATACAGCTGCATATTTGATATTGTTAAAGCAAAAAAAGCTTTGTATTGAATTCAAGGCACGTTTCAGATTTCATCGCATTCTTCTCAAAAGAGGATTTAGACCTTTTACCTTTTTTTATTAGGGTTTATTAACATAAAGAGCTTTTTTCTTTTTTTTTTTATCCTTAACGTATCGTAGCTCTGTGAGCCTCAATTTTGATTTTTAAATCAAACAGGTCTTTTTCTAGTGAATATGTTGTGATATAACATTCAACAATAACTCAAAATTCAATATTTAAAAAAAAAAAAAGAAAACAAAAATTTGTCAGTTTAGTTTTTCAGATACGAAGCTGTTATAAGTAATTTTTATTGAAAAAAATAATGATTGTCAGATTTGTAGCTTTGTAGAATTTTCTGTATAAAAATACTTATCGAAACAAATTGAGAATAAATATATTTCGGTTATATTTGTATTTATAAATAAAAAAAAAAAAACTGGATAGGAAACGTCAGTTGAGAACAAATTTTATAGGTTTTTGTGGTAGGTAACTCTAATTTATTATTTTTACTGGTTTATTATAGTAGAATGGTTTTGGAACCTTATTTAGGTGCCTAGATGGGATGTTGTCGTTAAAGATTCGTAGTATTTGAAGAGACGACTTGGCATTCCGTCTCGATCATTAATTGACCAATAATAATAAATTGAAAAAATCGGCGTGCGGAAGCTCAAGAACGTCCAACTTCGTCCAATGGCCCGAGAGTGATGTCGATTCACAAGTGGTCGCGTCTTTCGTCTTTCTGCGCCCAAAGCCGCCCAAATATATTCTAAAATTTTCATAAATAGTCAGTAGCGATTCGGTAGTGCGGCGCACATAGACGCAACTGCGGCCTCTGGATGGATTGAAAGTGAAAACGCATCAGAACTCGCGGTTCGTTCATTCTCTAAAACTCTTGCGAACGCGACCACGAACGAATTTTTACCAAAGCTCTCCGCGATCATACGCCGAAAGTGAAAAACTTTCCCCGCTGTTTTGTTCAGTGCGCTTTCGTTTTGCTCTGTTTTAATCGTTGCTTTTGATAGAGAAAAAATTGAAAAGGTAATTGTTTTTAATTGTTGTGCTGTCAGATGTTTCGGTATCTACCAGGGATGTTTAGAAAATATGTTGTTAAACTTTTTGAGAGTTCCAGATTCAATATGTACTTACTTTAAGTTACTAAGCGTTTACTGCATTTTATGACCTTACTTAATTATACTACTTGCATATCTATGTATGTACACAATTATAATGATAATTAAAAATAGTTTAAATTAGTTTCAAGTCAATAATTATTTATTACAAAAAAAAGTATGTGTATTATATCAATACATAATTGGTTTTTTAATAAACATTTTTACCCTTTAAGAAAATATCAAAATATGATAAGCAAATGAAATGAATATTTATTAATGCACATTGTAAATAATTATGACAAAATTTTTGTATGGGATTTACATTTGGGATTTTTGAAATATCAGAGGTACAATTTACGATATAAAGCGAATAATTTAACATAATGATTTCATAATTTGTTTCAAATAGTTTTGCGATATACCATGAATGTTTAATTAATTCATTTCTTAAATTGAAGAGTTTTCTCATATTCGTAGATTGTTAATAAAAGTTTAATTTTTTACCCAAAACGTATTTAATTTACGTAAAGAAAATAAAAAAAATAGAATACACTTTCAAGGTCAAGTGTATGTTAGAATAATCTAATCAAGCACATGCAAAAATTAAAAAAACTGAAAAAACTTTTAATGAACCTTTATCAACGGTGTCATTATATAATGTACCTACATGAGTGTGTTAAATGGAAATAATTGCACATTTTTGTATCTAATTATGAACAAATAGTTTTACAAATTATTTTTTTTAAGGATTATGTTTCTTATCGTTTCGTTTTTTTAAATTTACTGTTGCACAGTGGCTTTATTTTTGTTTCTTCTTATTAATAAATATAAATTTTAACAAAAGGGGGTAAATAGTTTATCAATTCGTTTTTTAACCAACACCCAACGATTAGTTAATGCACTTTTGAAAAAATCCATCAACCAATAGACGAAATGTTGAAGAAAAATTATTTTTTTGATCCCTTATAAAAGAGGGTGTTTTCTATGGTCCTCACAATTCTCCATGTTAAAATATGACAAGAAAATTCTACGAATTGTAAAGCTACCACGAATGAAAGATCTTTGAAAATTAATTCTTTAAAATTCGATGGCTTTATTTAGATATGTACTGTTATTAAAAAAAAATTTCGTAAAATCAATTATAATTTTGTCGACGTTTAGTATATTTCTCCAAGGTTATTTTTAAGTAATCCAATAAATCAAGAAGTGCAAATTTTCCTCATATTCATTAAAATATTTCATCGACACTTCAGTTTAGGTATACATATATGGAAAAAAAATGTGTATATTTATTTTTACCCCTTTTCATTCTGCTTTTTTCTGCAGTTTACGTCGAATTTTTTTTAATGAAATAGGTATATTACGGTTTTACGCCCCTATACTACACCATTTTGATCATCCCTTAGGGATACTGAAAGTAGGTAATATCACGATCATAATCTTATTCGTTGACCCATACATTACAACAAATATTTTAATTCAAAATGAATACCTACAGAAAACAAATGAGCAGGGTGGCAGAAAACCTAACCTAACTTAAACTATTCAGTGCGGATTCATTTATTGCACTTTGTCCCTTGAAATGACTGTTTCAGTTGCAGAGTTGCGGCTTGATCATAAAGCTGCGTATAGTATGTAGAAAGTTATCGTTAATTTATTATGCATGTTCCCTGGGATTCGACTTGTAAATTAACTCCTGTATTCCACCACTCTCGGTTCCAAATTGTACATAATCATTCCATTAGAATACAATTACATTAACAAAGTTTCGTCAGGAATAGAACAGACTGCAACATTTGTCCATAATATTCCGCGTGTAACGTTTAATAAATAAAGTACAACAGCTGCATTTGATTTCGAAATTTTTTTTATTTTCCTACAATGTTTGTAATATAGGTAGTAAAAAAATTAAAAAGGGGTAGGATCAAGGTTTGGACAAATTAATTTTTTAAAGTTGCATAATTGTAATAAATAATTTACATTGCAAATAGAGAAGTGATTGCAACTTTTGATGTGATTGTCCATGATTTAGTGAGGACATATGAAAGATATTGCTCCTGTAATCGTCGACCCATTAAACATGAAAACTCAATTCAACTTAATCGCAACCTTCAGTTTTCAAAGGGTCAAATTAATTAGACACATTGACGCGTTTATGTGCAATTTAATGAATTATTGAAAGCTAAGAATTAGATACATTCGATACAATTTCAAAGAAAAAATAAATTAATGCAAGTTCAACAACGGAATTGTTTTAATTAAAAAAAATAAAGTCTCATGTGAAATTAAAAAAAAAAAGAAATTATGTATGTACACTGCTTCTATTTTAACCATTTCAAGTTTCTACATCAGTGTACGAAAAGTTCAGGGAATAACGACAAAAAAGACTAAACAATTAGGGGAAAGCTGGATTTTTGCATGAACTTTCCTCTGAACAAAATCCGAAAAGTCCACATCGGTAAGTACGTTACGGAAGATCAAACGCTACGAAAAGTAGTTTTTCGTAAAAAGCTCGTTAACGGTCACTTTTATAAAAAAAATTGAACTTGTTGTAAAAAAATACTTCCCATTACTTTTTTTTTTGATAAAATTAACGGTCGTCGTGGAATTGGTTGACCATCTGCACCCGCCCTATACTCCTGAAAAATTCCACGGACTAAACTTACACTTAACTTTCGAACAATTTGTTTAGTGAAGTTTTAAACGTCTGTTTTATTTAATTAAAAATTTGGCATCATTTAGATAATGAAAAGGGTGGTGCGAATTTCGGTCGCGTTAAATAACAGAATAACTTAAAGAAAGAAAATTGAAAAACTTTTCTTCAAATGTATGTGAACGACCTTTAGGAACGTGAAAAGAAAACAAGGGAAAATAAACAATTATTTTTTTCTTACGTTCCCTCGTGGTTAGAGAGTCTCTTTTATCTAGTATAAAAGGACACTGTAAGTCGAGACCTTTTGTGTAATCTCCTTGCTATTCGTCATGTTGTTATTTATCAGGTATTTGAAAGGTTTGATAAAAAAAATGTTTTTAACGCGAACTTTGACCCAAGTGCGTGAAAGTGCAATCAACAAAGGTCGACCTGAAGAAGGAGGGGGTGGATGAAAAGTCAATTAATCAACTATTTTCTTAAAGAACTCTAAAACTATTTATTTCAAAATTTTAAAAGAATTATATTTGAGGTCCTCACAACAAACAAACAAAATCATTTGATATGTATGTGACATGGTACAGTTTGCAGGACTTTTGTGTTTTCCACCCTCCAAAAGTGTCATCCCTATTGAAAACTGATTTATTTACGTTACAAGTTGTTGTAAATTAAGGTAGTAAGCCAAACCAACCGAATTTTCGAGAATTCCAAGCAGAAAAAATTAAGTAGATAATTTTCAATTGGAAAACTTTTTCCAGATTTCTTTTTTCGCTTCGTTACACGAGCTCGATGAAACTTGCATAATTTTTTTAAAAACAGCAACCAACACTCGATATGTATTTACATCTTTATTGGAGTTTGGGCTGGAATTTCGAATAGATTAAAAAAGTTCCTTGAAAGATGTTGCACGCTGATATGTAGAATGGAATTTAAAATAATTACCATGATAATTTATGCATAAAGACCTTGAAACTTTCCTGTTTTGTGCTGTATTTTACCTTTTTAAATACAAAAAATGCATATTATGTGAATTTATAATATATGTATAACAATTGGTGTTCGACAAAGTAGCCATCGATTTCCTACATTTATTATTATAAATTCTTTTTAACAACAAAAAAAACATTAGTAATAAGTCAAGGAAACATACGATTTTTTAAAAAAAATCCTTCATTTGTACCATGTTTTAGACGAGTCTTTTTTACTATGCAGGGTTCTTAACTATTGGTGTTACGTGAAAACCCCTGTATACAACTTTTCATTACAAGCCGATATTTTGTTCTCATTTAGTTATTTTTTGGGAACTATTTTAGTACACATGATATCTAGTACCAAAAAGAATTGTAGCTACAATAAGGTAGTGCAAGGGTTGATGTGCCAGCTGGCATAAATTTACAACCTTGCGCACAAATTTAACTTGTTTGTGCGTTTTTAGTTTTATGTATTTACAATGGTTAACTGATGCATTGAATACTAGATAACTATCACGCACCTATTAATTAATGTACTTATGTAGGTATGAACATGAAAACTTTATCATAATAAACGTATCTATTCACTTACTTATTGGATATTTGCCATACATATATTCAAATTTAATTTACCTCCACCGTAATTTTTATCATCTCCACCCTAAACTACAGTATAGAGTATACATCAACTTCTGTAATGTTATTTCACCCTGAATTTCGTCCTGATCCTGGAATGTATAATAAATAAGTCGTCCTTGATTCCAGTTGTGCAACTTTCTACGTTTCCAGAGTCACATATTGCAAATATTTGTGTTTGTCCAGCGTAAAGCTCCACATATATTAACTACGATCTTATTAGGTCAAATAATGAACCCAATCCACTGACACTTGCTTTTCTGACATGGCCACCAGTAAACATTGAACATTGAACTGTCTTGAGACTGTGCAACTTCTGGTTGGTAAACAGCCAGATCAAAAATGTGCAAACGTGTAGTAGACCCTTAAGGGTCTGCAGCCCTGCGCCTTGACCAATTAAGGGCCCAGGGCCAGCCCCTACAAAAAAAACTTTTAATGTATAATGTTCTAGAGTTTGCACGAATGTTCGAGAAAGTTCGAAAATGATCCAGAAAGTTGTCTTTATTAGGTATATTTTTGACACAGTGTGAAACGTTGTGTTAAAAATTAAATTCCTTGCTTTGAGATAATCTACCGATAAAAATTTCAATGAATTTTAATTAACCAGGAACAAGTTGGACAAACAATCTCTGTACAGTCAAGTCAATGAGACGTTCAACTATTTGTGTGTTAATAAATTATTTTTTTACGAGTCTTTTTAGTATTTTCCTGTTTTATTATTAGACAAAATTTCCTATATTTAACCAGTAGGCACATTAAAATATTTGCTTCTGGGATTTATATCCTTTAGTTTATTTTTGTGCAAAGGTATTCCTTGAACAACCTTATACAAAACTTTTCCTTGTTTCACCCCATTTTTTACTGTTTACTTTATACCATAACCTCACTATGCACCACCTATACATAGGTGTTTCATGGCGAAATTCATATAATTGTTAACAATTCGTAAACAAACGCATTTGTTTAAATTTAGGTCCTTCCAAACGTACAAATATTTTCGAACGAGTTTCCTTGAATGTCTTAATTTAAATGCAATGTTCCCCTTTCGTCGTAGACACATGTAATAATTACGTTTGCGGGTACAAGTTCGAGTTTATTTTAGATGGGATCGTTATATTCTCATAATTTGGCTTAATTCCAGCGGTTTTGCGTTATTAATTTTCTCAGTTACACCTTTTGCTCACTTTGTCAAGTTTCATTCGTCATTGTTAAAATTGGGGTAAGGGCAATTGGACTTTTACAATTTGTGTGAAAAATTTTATTTTGAAAATTGAACGTACACACGGCTTAATTTATGGACCCTAATATTCAGGAGAGAAAGGACACAGAATAAAAAGGTCGAAGGATTATTACAGGGCTATAAAAAATGTAGGTACGTAGTTGACAGACGTCTCCTATTAATTTAAATTTATAAAGTTTTTTCAACTCCCGCGAGTAATTTGCAGTTTCGTATAGGGTAATGGTAGCGTGTGTGTGTGTGTGTGCTGTAATGGAAGTAGTTGCGTAGGAAAATAACTAATAAGGCCCCAGACGTCACTGTCGATACCTTCCATAAGTGTAGCTTCCTGCAGTTTCTAATTTGAATTGCTATTAGGAAAATTTCATTAAGGCTTTTCAATCCATGTCCGTAATTAATTCCTTTCTTTATAAGGATTAGATATCGCGAAGGTACTAATTGTTGTTCTTTTAATTAAACGGCCAAAAACGTTAATTAGTTTTACTACCGTAACAGAACAATTACATCTAATTGCTTACTTTTCTTTATGTAATTGGACAAAAAATTTAATCCTGTAGAGTTCTGTTTTACTACAATGCAAAGGAGTCAAGTATCAATAGGAAAAATACTTGAACGATTCCCACTAGTATATTGTAAGAACCCATTTACTAGTCATTTCCGTTCAATATGATAACAAGTTTAATCTTGAAATCGTTTATGAATATTTATTTGTATACTTTCAACCAAAAATCAGTTCCAATCCTGGGAATTTCGTAAATTATTTAACATTGACGATCCTAAACAAATAAATGCCCAGTAATCATGTGTATAGCTGCATCTGAATAGTTCGTAATCATGTTCGTTCGGTTTCTGTAGTTTGATATTATGCGACGAACAATGGGACAGTAATTGACGGTGGTAGAGGAGGTGGACAAGAGAATGTGATTATGAAAATGAACAAATTAAATCATCAATGAAAATAATTTTAATTACGCAACGTTTCGACCGTCAATTTCGGTCATCATCAGAGTAAGACATGATTATAAAGTTATTGATGATGTTGCGTATTTGCAGTTATTTTTGTTGATGTTCTGAATAAGAACAATTTTTGAATTTTTGATTCTAATGAGCAATTGAAAATTCGTGAACTTCGTGTTTGCATGTCAATTAAGAGCTAGAAAACATTTTGAAACCAAAAACGAAGAGTAAATATTTATCGTCAAAGTTACTGATGTTATAATTCGATTTTGTATTTATGTAAAGCGTTAAACGTAAACAAGGGCTTATAATATTTGAAGGGGTGGAAAAAAAAGAGATAAATAACAGAAGTGGAGGAAAATGTCTGGAAAGTGTAACCATGACCTGTGTTATTTTTAAATATTCTAAAAAAATCTTTTGTCAAAAACAAGAGAAAAAGTTATTTATAAAATAGTCATTTAACAATTAAATAAAATTTGTGGAAAAAGGTATTTTTATGGTAAAAATTTAGTAAAAACATACTTCGACTTTACTCAAGATTATGTTTGTTTGTAAACGATTTTTTACGCGTGTTATTATTAAACTATCTAAGGAATTCCTAAAAGTGTGATTTTATAGTTAATAAAGTTGATTTCAAATCTTGAAAATATCGGAATTTAGATATTTTTCTTATACTATTAAAATGAGACAGATAAGATTTCTTATTATCCACTAGAATTTTATAACTTTCACGTATGGGTTTTGGAAATTATCGGCCATCAAAAAATGAACCAAATTACGTTATTATTTTTTTTTAATGGGCTATATTTCCTTATATTAAACCTGAAAGTGATACAGTGCATAAAAAATTATGTTAGCAGGAAATTTTACGTAGCCGGATGTCTTTAGAACGACTCGTAGTACTGTCCATATAGGTACAGAATATTCCAAAAACATTGGTTCAAAAACTAAATTTGAGCCATAAAAACTCATATTATAAAACACTATTAAATTAATTAAGTAATTTATTTAAATAAATGAAAACTGTTGTTGTTACGGGTTACGGAACGCAGTAGTACGAACGTAAAAGTTAGGTTAGAATCGTTTAGCAAAATCTTAGCAAAAACAGCAGACCAAATCGACTACGTTGTTCTTATAACTTTATGATCGCATTTCCATACAAATTTCTCTGTTGTTGTAAGACGACGACGCTGGCCGTTAGTGAACCTGCACCTACATTTATTTTATAGCATTTAGAATTAAAAAAAAAAAAAAGGTTCTGTGTTTTAATAAGAAGCGGATAAATCGGTTTAATTAGAAACAGCGAGGGAGAAGGACGATTCGGAATTAGGCGGGTGATTTATTGTTACTGCATTTTAATTCGAATCTTTTTGTTCATAAATCACGCTTTATTGCGCGATGATTGTTTGTTAGGAATTTGAATTTTTAAGAAAATCGTCGCCAGCGTGATGGACAAACAAAAATTAGCTGCGTATCTGCCAAGGTCCTATCGAAATAAAAATCAAAAATAAAACGAGAAGAATTAATGTAAACAATGTAGTCAGTCGGTGAATATAGAAAACAACATTTTTGGAATTTAATTAATCAATAAATTAGTAATTCAGCGTACACCCACGCAAACAGAATGAGCATATCGTAGACTATTTAGTTCCTCCGGTTGTCGATAGATGGCGCCTCTACAAATTTATACAAAAGAGTCTTAAAAACAAAATTATTTAACGAAAATATTAATTTTAAACTATTTGCTTGGTGTTTTTCATTAGCTGGGAGTCTAATCAATAGTTTTGATCAACATTTCTGCGTCGTTTCAAAGGAGTTTTTTTTCTTTAGCCTATAAATAGTCGCATGTTATGCTACTGCAAAGTTTATTATGCGAACGTGTAAAAATAAATGTCAGGAGACATGATTTTTATCATATGCTAATGCAAAAAATATTTTAAATTTGCCAAAAATATCGACCCGTACCTGTATCCAATAAAAGTTTCGTTAACATGAAAAACGAAACAACAACGTCACAGGTACTTTCGTATGGTTGCTACTGGGTATTTCAATCGACCAAAGTTATAATAAATTTAATGTATCTACCTAATCCGAATTTTGAAATTATTTTAGAGTTATTTTTGTCAAATGCCAACTTTAAAAATCAATTAGTAGGTAAGTAATTCTGGTAGAAAAAGTTTTTCAGTGTCTAATTTACATTTCTTCTTGTATGTCGATTTCTTTGTCCCGGGATCATCCGGATTATGGTTCCTAGGTTACCAAAATTGCTTTTGTTCTTTTTAATTAAAAGTCTGACACAAATTAAGCGAGAGCTACACAGGGAAATTTCCAATTCATATTCCGCGATTAAAGGGCCAGAGTTTATATGTAAGTTACACATTTACATTTGTTTAAGTTAAAATTGAAAATTCATCTTATTTACTCTTCAGTTCTAGGTTGCTTTTGTGGTCTTAGGATTAGGGTGGTTACGAGACAGTGGCGTAATTAATTGATTAAAATGATTCCTCAATTATTTTAAAAAGTATAATTAAAAGTTTAGGAAAATTAAATCACACTTCACATTTAGTAGTCTACAACACCCACCGGCTTTTGTTAAAATTTTGAGGTAACTAAGCGTTGTACGTATGCTAATTTAATTTTCAGTCAAAATTTTTACTCTTACGTAATTAAGTTTTTAGTTTTACCACTTTTAAATAATTCATCACAAACAAAGGATTTTTAAAATTCCATTCCATGCTTAACGAGATGATCACCGCAATTAATGCCCTTTGTTAATACTATTGTACTTAATTTCTTAAAACATTATTTAAACGAGTCTACTTGGATATAAAGTCATTTGTAAAGCAAGAAACGTTTGGTAAATATTTCCGGCTTAGTTTCTTCCCCCTTCATTCTGTGTAGTTTAGGTGCCTACGTTATGTAATCTTTTATAAATCTTGGGAAAGTCCTGCTTATTCGTTCTCTCAGTCTCGAATTTGAACATCCATAATCTTTCCAGCAGTTTAATTCACACAAATGGCTGTAATCTCCCACTCACACTAATAATAATTTATAAAATTATTTGCAATTCAACCCCTAAGGGTGAGAAAATATTTTAGCTTTATCGATAACATTTAACCCACCCCCAACATCCCCCAAATCCCCAGCGTCTTACCTCCAACAACACCTCCACCCCTCGCCCTTACATTACCTATAATGGCTGGGTGCCAATTGCCAAATAATTTGTTATGCTTTTTGATTATGAAGCTTTCGGAAAAAAATAAAATACTTATCAATAATAAATAAGTAAGTCGATTAGGTGTGATAGACGAAAAGACGAGCTTAGCTTTCAGAAATTCATTCATTAATAATGCTGATCGGGTTTGAGTTGGTATTACGTAGCGTAGAAGAAGTGCAACGAGCGTGGGAGCGCGCGAGGTCGTTCAATTTAAAATTTAATCAGAAAGACACACCGTACCGGTAGAAGATCGAAATCACCGGGAGTTCTTTTTGCACACAATGGAGTCATTTTTTTTAAGTTTCTATGCTCTGAGGAATATTCCCCTGTTATAACTACAGTAAATATTATAAAATTACATTAGGTATGAAATCTGACATTGCGCATTGGCAAAGCCTACAAGGACTCGTTTGTTGCTCGTACATAATACATACATACAAAAGGTATCTGTTACCCATCGCATTTACCGAACTTCCAAAAAAAATCAAGGATCTATTAATGAAAGCAATTGTAAGGACTCATTTGTTGCTCGGATCGCACTTGTTTTGGAAACTTGTTATGGGTACCTACTGCCCGTCGATTATTTCGATTAGAATTTTCATTCTATGAAACAAACATTTTTATGTGAAATCGATGAGAGGGACTCATTTTTTGCTCGGATAATTTTCATTTTGAAAATAAATCCATTGTATTTTCAAGGATATTTTAGTAAATGCGACGACAAAGATTATTTTTTTGCTGGTATAATTCTTGTTCTGAATATAAAAAATGAGAAAGTGATGACAAGGACTCATTTGTTGCTCAGATGCTTATCGTGTTGGAAATATACGATGAGTAAGTACTATCCACTAATTTTTTTGTGTAATGTTAATCTAGAAAAAAAAATGTTTTTATGTGAAATTGATGACAAGGACTCATTTGTTACTCGGATTATTCTTGTTTTGAAAACATGCGGTGATGTATTTTCTGGGAAATTTTAATCATTTTTATGTTCCATAATATTCACGTCGAAAATCTCATTACGATAAACACCGTTATCGTCAGGAATGGTTTTTTGAAAGAAGAGTAATTTTATTGAGCAATATATATCGCTAATTAAGTTTGTTAACTTCAAATAGCCCATTAAATGCCAATATTGATATCTATTGAAAAAAAAAATTGAGAATAACAAGACCCTATTTACGCAAACGAGGGATTTAAGGAATGATAATAAACAGAGAACATGTGGACGACGTTTTTATAATGAAATTCCATTATACAAAATTTTGCAATCAATAGAGATAATGGTCTGAAAATTTTGTTTTCTAAAGTTTTTTAAAATTTTTTTTCTATACAACAGAAAGTTAACAATAGACTTTTAACAGTAGTTTTGTTTATGATTTGATAAAAATATGTATTTTGATATCTTAAAAGTTTCCAGCAGAGCTGAAAATTAGATAATATAAATTCTTCGGATAACCTACTTGAAGCAAGCGAAGCGCACAATATGTCAGCTTCCTACTAGTGTGCCGTATGGACGATTTTTCCCTTGTTCATTGTTCTATCTAAAAAGGACATTCTGTCAGGAAAGTCGCAGGGTGAAAGCGGGAATCGGAAAACGAAAACGAAATCTTTTCATTTAAACTGTACGTTTTCTTTTTATTTACCAGTGTAATATTCTTGAAATCCAATTTAGCGTTCTGACAAAAAATGGAGACGATTAAAACAAGATGAATCCATCTTAAAGGATGCTGCATATCATGGACCAAAAATAGAGTTGACAAATATGTAATTGAAAACTGTAATATGACGAATTTCAGAAATCATTAATTTATTTTTATGACTTCGTTATAGGTACATAATATAATCTCCACATGAATTTAGATAGGTTTAAAAAAAACCAACCCTACAACAACCTAACCCAACGTAATTACGTAAATAATTTCGTACGTGCTCTGAACGAACTTGATGCATATTTATTATGATACTTGAAAGTTTTAAAAGATTCTTGAATAGTACTTATCCCCCTGTTCTAATTGAAAGCACTTTAGTAGTTTATGGTAGAAATTAATTAATAGGTAGGTAAATCATAACAGATTTAATAGCATTTCCTGAGTGGTTCTAGGAGCTCTAACAAGCCTGTTCATCCATTTCTAAAGCTGCTACGGAATTTCTCTAAGGAATAATAATATAATTTATCTAACTATTGAACAAGCTTCAACGCTTCTGCTGGACCCTTCTCATCATCAGACATGCGAGAGGGTGCATATAATTAGTAATTCCTTTCAATTAAGTTTTTGTTTTACATACATATGTAAATGAAATCGATAAAATTACAAAATGTTTAATTCAACCCCATATGGGCATATATATAAGAGTGGAATTGGGGATGAAACTTTGTATGGGAAGTGGTTAAATTTGATACGGAGATAGTATGTGGATAGGGTTATTTTTCCAACTTGCCTTAACATACTTCTAAGGGGATGAAATAGGGAATAAAATTTTGGAAACATATTTTAAAGGAAATAGAAACGCACCTGATGTGGGTGGACACGAACTGTTTTGATATCAAAATCTTCCCCTAATACATACTAATAATCCCTTTTTAATTAGATTTAATAAATTTTGTATACAACGCACGATTTTTCCGAACGTTGTTTAGCAACGAGAAAAACAAGAATTAATAGCCTTAAAGTTTATTATAGTAACTTAGTAGGTATCCGTACTTTAGAAAATTTATGCGGGTAATTCCCAAAATTTCGGCAGCTGGAAATACTGGAACGTGAAATAAATATGAGTCACAAATGGTTTAAACAGGCGCTCTGTTCTACGTCTTTTGAATCAACGAAGTAAATGTATCTTTAATGCGTGGCTGCCAAATTTTACAGCCTTCAAATTTACGTTATTTTTAATATCTGCTTATATTTAAATATAAATGGATATAGCCGTACGTTAAAGTAAAGTAAAATCTTTTGAACAAGAAAAAATCAGGAAAAACAGATGTCACCCACCTTCAAGTATGAAAGAAAATCAAAAATTGCTTCGGTTCAAAAATGAACTATTTATAAATATGTAATATCTAATAATAACTGCGTCTGAAAAAAAAATATGTTTTTGATTCAAAAATAATTTTGTCACAAAGTTCTTGAATATTAAGTATTTAAAAGAGGAACGAAAATTCTTGAATCAGAGATAAAATACTATTGAATGGCGAATAAATCATCATAATTATTTGTTGTTACAGAAACGCCAGCGAGTCCATTACCTATCATTGTGAAGATGGGTCGAGAGGCCGTTTCTGTTGCCGAGTGGAAGTTTTTCGTCTAGGAATCCGGATCATGAGCGACGATGTGTTCGTCAACGGTTCTTTCGATGCTGTCAACGCAACGGTCCTGCTGGCATTCCTGCACGAGAATGCGAACAAGACATCGCCAAAGGCCGGCGAGGACGCGCTCCACTCGATCAAGATCGTTCTTCCGGTCACCATCATCTTCATCACCATCTTCTTCACGGGTCTCGTGGGCAACATTTGCACGTGCATTGTCATAGCGCGCAACAAGTCCATGCACACCGCCACAAACTATTACCTGTTCAACCTGGCAATATCGGATCTCCTGCTGTTAATATGCGGACTACCTCAAGAAACGTACACCCTGTGGTACCCGGACGACTACGTCTTCGGCGAGGCATTTTGCGTGCTCCAAGGCTACGCTGCAGAGACTTCCGCAAATGCCACGGTTCTAACGATAACCGCGTTCACCGTCGAACGATATTTGGCTATTTGTCACCCCTTTCTGTCGTACACCATGTCGAAGTTGTCGCGGGTCGTCAAGTACGTGATTCTAGTGTGGGTACTCGCGTTGTGCCTTGCGGCACCCCAAGCATTCCAGTTCGGCATCAAGCACCAAATGAACGTGAACGATGGCACCGAGAGGAGCATCTGCACTGTAACCGGTGGCAAATATGCTCAGCACGCGTTCGAAATATCGTCGTTTCTGTTCTTTGTCGGACCCATGACTGTCATAACTGTGTTGTATATATTGATAGCTGTTAGGTTACATAAGTCGAAAATTTTAGCACGCAGCTCTGGGATTCAGAGGAACAGTACCAGGGCTGAAGAGGGAAACGATTCACGATCCAGGGGAACCGTAGCTCAACGGAGGGTCATCAAGATGCTGGGTAAGTAGTTTTTCAGTTTCAGAAAGTGCATTTTACAAAATATACATATGTGGAGCAATTTTGTGCTGTGACATAAGAAATCCTTGATGCAATTTTATTGACAATTTCCAACATCAAATCCCGTAAGACAATAGTGTTGACCTCCAATAAAAAGGCGGTCTAATGAGACCAGAATTGGGTCGTCTTCTTTCGAAAGACATAACGAAATGATTATGTTTGTTCTAAGTTGGTTTAGGAGGAAAACCACTGAATGTGTCGTCGCGATATTCAACTTAATTAAATTTTTTATTTTACTCTTAAACCTGCTTGCGTTAATTCTAACCTATTTCTGCCGAAAATTAATTCCGGAAAAGTTCTTGACACTCACCATTTTGTGTTCAAAAATCTTTCTGAAAGAGATCATTTAATAAAACAATTGCTAACGTTAGGATTTTGTTTCGTTTGCTTTACCCGGCTCGAAGGACCATATTAGGTACATACGAAATCTGGATTATTATCATTAATGTATTTTGAAATGTAAACGATTTTTTCCACGTGCCATGTCGTGTTTAAACATTGCACGTTCGCATTACATGCACGGCACGCGTGCTGCGTTCGATTCTGTGTAAATAGGGTAATAATTACTGGCAATTACGAAAGCCAGGCAGATATGCCGATAATAATCTTTCACCCCCACAGCAGAATCCTATTTGTATTCTACTAGAAACTTCATTTAATATTTAATTTAATAGTGCACCAAGTCGTAAATACGGAAAAAGAATAAAAAGTTAGTTTTATGGCTCGCTAGAATTTTTTATGAAGTAGAAGAAAATTTGAATATTTAATGAAAATGCTTCTAAAATAAAGTAGAGTAAGTTGTTGTTGATGTTTACGTTGGTCGTCTGATAAGGAGCCCGCTTTGCTTAACGTCCGTCGATTGAACGGCTCAATTGTCTTTGCAATTTGTTGCAGACATCTGCCAATTTCTAAAACGAACACGTGAAATATGTTTTCTTGTTTACTCTTGACCCTACCGTTTATTGGAGCTTTCCGATGAATTTCGACAAACTTTCATCACGATTCCTAAACAAGTCAAGACTTTGCAAGGTTCATTCGATACTTCACTTTTATTGTATTACTACTTTGACCTAAAAACGAAATAATTTATTTGTATAGGTAGCAAAATCGATATGGGGTTCACAGAATTCTATCAAGAAGAACATTTTGGTTTTATAGAAGTCTTCGAGCACCAAAAGTTGATAGATAATAAAATATTTATTTTTATATTTATCATGAAAAATATAACACATCAGAAAAAATCCCATTTTCAACCCTTCAATATTTTCAACGAATTATTTTTTCTTGCATTGTCCTGGGGGACGTTACATCCCCACATTTGTGTGCATATTGTTATATACATTGTTTGCAGCCACTATTTGTAATTTATACTAATCCCCAATCCCGTATTCAGCTCTAATCATAAGGGCATATGCCAGGAACACGAGTATCATTCTAGACAAACATATTATGTACATGTACCTATGTACATATATTATCTAACAGTAGAAATTGTACGTAAGCGTAAGCGAGTGGTATCAATGTCAAATTAATTTCTATTTATTAACACCCACACCCTCCCACATGGAATTGTAGTACATATAAAGGGAAAATAAATGAAGAGATTAAGGGATGAGAAAGAAATCGTGAAGTTGCCGATAGATGGCGACATTTACAGTCTTTATGCAAAATAACTATTTTTATATTATTTATATTACTTATTTATTAATTAAAACAAAATTCATAATTCAGTTACTGTCAACGTGACAAGCAAAATGAACAACATTCTGATTTTTTTTCAAAATGTTCTTATGTAAATCATCCAATTCATTAGCTTTTCAGATTAATTTACATATACATACCTCTAATACGCACTTTAGTTGTAAATTGTAATTGATGCACTCTGCAAAACCATAAAACATTCTTGTAAATTATGTTTCATTGATAACAATTAATGTACTATAGTGAATCCGAGATAGTAATTACGTTATTTATTTATTGTAATTTATTGCTTGTTCGGTTTGTTTAAAAATAATGAGGCACGTGACGCTTGGTCGAAGAGCACAGTCAGCAGAATTAAGAACAGACACGAGGGCAATTGAATTTTTTTTTTGAGAATTTAATTTTGAAAAAAAAAATCCGAAGCCTTTAATTTCTTATTAGAGCAATTAATTAACTCTTAATGAGCCTTAAATTGTTTTAAACTCCACCGAGAATTTCAGCAGAATATGAACGCTTGACGTCATTCACTGGAGGACAATCTTTCGAGAAACATTTTATATTTTAAATTAAATCATTTTTTGGGTCTCTTGTAGCAAAATCTGAACTATGTATTTCACATTCCAAACTGTCTCCTTGTTCTCGTAATCCTATTTTATTTTTTAGATGGTCTCCGAGATTTCTCATCTGAAACTAATCACCTTGCACCGTTTCGATTAATTAATTTTAATAACAAGAATTCCTCTCATACTTTAATTTTCCAATTAGAAACTGATTTGTTCAACAAACTTCGTCCATTATATCTACCTTTCTGACAATTTTACTTATTTTCGGTCTGATTGTGAATCAAATCATTAGTGAGGAACGGTTTAAGATTTGGGGATGGGGATTTAAGCCTTTTAAAATGTCTGGAAATTAAGTCTCTCTAACGAAAGTTGAACCCTTTGGAAGTTATTTAATTAAAATCTCTTTTACAATTATTATCGTGATCAATTGAATCTACTTTTACCTGACGAAAATTAGTAATATCAAAAAAAAGTAAATGTAGCCAAATTTCTGTCACATCCCTCTGACAATTGATTTTGGTTTATCAAGTTACGATTTGAAATGTACGCAATTCTCAGAAGGGTACGACGTAATTAAATAAACGATTTCCTCTTTAATCAATTAGGGCACCGGTGGGAACATTTGACGCATCGGATTCTCTTGTGGTAGATTACAGTGACTCTGTATGCTAGTTAAACAGATCGCTAATAGATGGCGCCCTTGGTTTGGCTTTTTAAAATCTCTTTTTTTTAACGAAAACGTTGATTTTAAACTTTTTGTTTATTTTTTGTCATTAGTGAGGACCATAACGTTTAAAGTGATGTCACAATAATTAGTTTTGGTGACGTATTAAGGAAGATATGGCCTATTAAAAATAATTTTTTGATGAATGGTATAGTGAGAGTCTTTTCCCCCAATTATTTCAGATAAAAAATTATTAATCACTAAAATTTGACTATAGATTCTTTTAAGTTTTTTTTTCTGAAAGTAATCCTGACTTCTTGGACTTATACTAAGTATATAACGTACTTTTTTGAGTTGCACGTAAGTTATTTCAAGAATTAACTACGTAATAGAAGATTTTATTACGATATTAAAAGATAAATAGTGTTTTTATTAGATAGACGAAGGTAAGGGTGTGTTTTTTTTGTTAAGGGTCAGAGAGAAAAGATAAGAGTGGTGGGTAAGATCACGTAAAGTTTTCAAAATATCACGTACGCTGAACAGCTTGCTCCAAAAAAGAAAAACATTTAATACCGGCAGTGACCATCAAGAGCAGATTACGTATGTTCGTTTTTGTTTCTCTTCAGTTTTATGAACACATTTAATAAATAAATATTCACTTACAAAAAATCAGAATCTTAATTGACGAATAAAAAAGTTTGATCAAAAGAAAAGTTTAATCTTCTTTTAAAAGTTCCATAAAGTGCGAAGAAGAATTTAAATGACTGAGAAAAGCCTCCAGGGCAGCAAGAACATCAGTGTTTGACCTAGATTGTCTTCGTGAATCTTACCAATTTCTGTTTGGTCTTCTTTGTAGGTATTCAAATCCTCGAGAAAAGTTCTTTGTCTTATTCACTAATATTATTAATTTTCCTTTGGGTAATGACGTGGACTTTTGTTTTTCTTTTTCAATAAAACGTTCGTTGCCATCAAAGGAATGTTAAATTGCAAATTGTCCTTTATCATCACTAATCAAAACATTTTAAAAATCAAGAAAAAAAAACAATACAGTAGACCAATCTATTCCTTGAAAGAAAAAAAAATTGGTAGTAGTGAAAACTTAAAAAAAAAAAACTGAAAAGCCACATTTTTTTATTTAGAATTTTATTCTAGTTATTTTTAGATGAAGATAAAAAAAGTGAGTTTCTACCTATCTACATAATAATAGGTTGTACTATCGTAGGATCCGTTTCCTAAAGTAACAGTTTTTACTATTATTTCTTAGGACAAGCAAATCCCATTAAGAGAAGAGTGATGAGGAGAAAGTAATTAAGAGCTACTGTTCCATTTCCTTTCAGATAGGAAACTTGTACCAATTACATTTAATAAATGAAATGGAAACTCTTGTGGTTTTGCCAAATATCTAAGCTCCTCGTTTTGTGTTCAATTTGTGATTAACTAATTTAAGCCTAATTAGACCATGGATACAGATATAGACATAGTGGATGACGCTACGATTTATGAAACACAATTTATCAAATTAATCATTTTAGAAGGTAATTCTCAAACATCATTTTCGAATCTTTTCATACATTATTTTATTAGTGATAAAAAAAGTTAAAAGTTGAAAATGCCTCAAAATCCCAAAATTGAGTGTAGTGGCTCTTGCGCCCCTCTGATATGACAATTTTCGTATTTGATCAATGGAAAAAAATTATCGATGCAAAAATCGAATAAAATTTGTAAAAAGGATGCGAATTTTCGATATTACTTATGTTTATGCATAATTTTATTTGCTTTCGACAACTGCTTTGTTTATTACCATAATCTTCATGGGCAGAAGGTTTTGCAGAACGAGTATCCATCGAATTTTACTTCGGTTGATTAAAAAAACAAACAGAAATTCGGTCAGCACACATAACTGTTATTGCATCCACACTTTTTTCCAAATATGAAAATAAACGATTTTTTTACAACCCAATTTGCCTGTATTCTTTCCGATATGTCCAAATGTCTGCAAGATATTATAGATTATCTTCAGACATAAGGATTGCAAAAACATCTGTCTTTACTCCAAACATTTAGACATCTGCTCGTAAATCATCCAGGTTCCACAGATGCTGCTTTAAAACATACAGGGTGAGTTTGAAAGGTTGCTGCAAATCCTGAAGATGACTTCAAAAAAATGATGACGTGAGAGATCGATGTCTAAAAATTTTTTCAATCAGGTGAATTTTTGGGAAGAAGTCAAAAATACTGAAGTCAGGTGAGCCCGCAGACCACCCCATATCATCCCTTGAGTCGGTTTTCGATATCGAAAACGAGCAAAAATAAATAAAAATTTCACCACAAGGACTCAAGAGTCATCAGCCAAGAACTCAAAATCTGTTGCTATTAATATCTCATATTCTTAGCAGTTCTTCACAATTGTTTCATCTTTTCAATTTCTGATCGATATCATTATGATAATGTCTGCACTTTAAAACTTTTGGAACTCCATTAGGGATTAAGTTAAAGGCAATTGTTTAAATTGAGGGCATTAATTTTGCTTTTTGTCTATATTAGACCAATTCGGATGGGGGATTTCCAGAGATCGTAATTCCATGACATTTTCTCATCTCTTGAGTTACACTTCGTAAAAACGTTCTATGAGAAATGCCAATTTGGTGGTATGTTTCCAACGACAGACACGAGGTCCTTTTGTTTTTTCTTCGAAAACCTATATCGAATAAGGGATGAATGTTTGTACAGAGAAAGCTAAACCGTTGAACTGATTTTGTTGATTTTGTTACGCAGATAATATGATGCTTGTGGATGGATGGCTGTTTTCATACAAAAATCTACCCCTAAGGGCATAAAATTATAAACCGAAATTTTCTGGAATTGTTACGAGTTCCTACGTTTCACTTAAAGAGTGAGGTTCCGGTCCTTTTGTAAATATGAATAAATGTCTTTGTTGTTAAGTTCTGAAACATAACGAACTTTTACTAAAAAGGGTCGAGTTTAATCATTCGCGCATTCGAAAACGAGAATCGTTTATTGCTACAGAACGAGGGGTGAATGTGAGAGTTGATTACGACGGTTACCCAAAAGTTACATTCAGTAGAAACGGTAAACTTGTTCTCGCCATCGTAAGCGATTAATTTATCGATAGGCTGCACAAAAAGGGAAGCGAATCCCACGCCTAGTGCCCTCAATGGTCGACCATCCAATGACCGACCACTCAATTACCCCAAGTTCTTCAGTAAATCAATCTTACCTTTAATTCCAATATTGCTATACGATGTAAGGGTAAAAGAAGCTCTTTCTTTTTGAAATGAAAACTTCTTTAGACACGCGTCATGAGATTTTCAGTAAGGGATAAAAATGTGGATTTGCGTTACCAGCCAGCGACGTGACGACTCGACCGGGCTCGACTAAATTGTGGCAACGAATGCTTTAGCATTTTTTGGTTTATTTATTTTAAATTACTTTTTGGTTCGAATGCTGTACCTACTTCCAAAACAAACATTCGCATAAACAAAATTTTTTGTTTTATTTTCAGTGGCTGTGGTGGCTGCATTTTTTATATGTTGGGCTCCCTTCCATTCCCAACGTTTGCTCGCCATGTACATGCAGACGGCTCCTGAAGAAACCCAGAGGTCCTTCGTGGACTTCTACATCGCTCTCAACTACATTTCCGGAGTTCTCTATTACTTCTCGACAACCATTAATCCAATTTTGTACCACATCATGTCCAGGAAGTTCAGGGAAGCTTTTAAGGTAAATGTTTTTTCTTTTGTTTTCTGTCTTTTCCTGTCTCGTATATGTTTATATCTCAATTACCTACCACAAAATAAGCGTAAGCAATACGCCAATACATCAGAAATTGAAAAACACAAAGTCTTATTCGTCCTGAAAACATTACGCCTGTTAGGTTAGGTTAGGTTAGGTTAGGTCCAACTAGGGGGTCGAATCCCATTAATACAAGGCTTCTTTTCAAGGTCTGCCCTTTCAGTCGTCGTACAAACATTAAACTGGGCTTGTCGCCACTTAAGGCCGTCTATAGGATCGGTGAGTATTTGAAAAAGCAGAAAACATTGACGCTATTAAAAATCCTGATACATTTTTGTTGTACGCAAATAAAAAAACAATAGCTGGCCTGGTGGTTGACATTCTATTTGTAGTACACAAATATCCAATGAGCATGTTAGATTCTTAAGAGCTACACTTTTGAGTTGTGCTTTTTGGGTTTATTTGGATTGTTTGAAGTACATGAGAAGAGTTAGTTTCATTGTCCCTGTCACTGGTGCTTTTATTCATTATACCCACAAAACTTATCACCTCAAAGAACCACATGGGTGGAGGTGAGGAGTAATAAACATTTGGATGGTGTGTGTTAGATGTTCTTTATGATAATTATTTTTCGAAATTTCAGCTGATGTTTCTGACATACTACAATTTGATACAAAAATGGCTGTAAGTATCCAAAAAAAAATTAAATTTTGAATTTAGAAATTGAGTTAATAATTGGAATGTGTTAATTCAGTTTATATAACACTTGGGTATTTTGCTTCATTATTTATTATTCGAGGCACACATACATCATACAATGAATGTCCCTTTGAGATTCTTTCTTATATTATGTACCTTCACATAAATCTAAAGCGATTAAAATGAAGACTGACAGATCTGAGGGGCAGAATACGTAATTTAATCAGACCCCAATTTTGTTTTACATTCTCAGCCCAAAATTTAGTCAGGCGGTAACATTCGTGTTTATGAAATACGAAAAATTATTTATTATATTTATATATTTTATTTTTATTGATTGGTTTTCCCTAACAGAGTTTTGTTACTGTGAAATTAATCCTTCTAATTTAGTTTTCCGCTACATTACGTCCAGTTATATCATTGAGTTGTTTTTTCCTTTTTGTTCAAAAGAGTTTGATTTAGTTCTTCAGATTTACTTTTCCTACAATTTTAAACAATCGTCTCGTAACTTTTAATTTTTCCTTTGCGATTCCTAGACGTCAGTTCTGTGCTCGCTGGAACGAAAAACGCCAAACACATTCCATGAAACTTTTACAACTGACCTTTTGTACGGATCGATCCAAATTATTGTTTTGTTAAAGGAGAGTTTCACTTGTAAAAATTCGGAATATTAAAATTGTTGCCCAGCGTAGCATGTATCTGGCGTGCCACATAAAACGCGACTGAGTGAAAACTGGCTGCGCACTGAAATATATACCGAGTAGCGGAGGGCGTGTCGTGGCAGGGGCGGTCTCTGAATGGTTCGTCAGTGGACTGGACGGATTCTGTATCGCTCTCTTTATGATTCTACTAATATAATAATTTTTAATTTAAATTATTCAGTTTTAAAATTTATACCACGTTTGTAGGGGGAGCATTGTCATGTCTACCGTGAATAATTTTCGTACTGTCGTGATAAAAATTTATTCTTTATGCTTTTAATTTTATTATATATTTTTTTAAATATGAAAATACGTCTCCAAATCTTTTAAGAAATCATTGTCAACGTACCTACCAGGAATACGTGTTCAAATTTTTATTAAATTCTTTCTGTTACATTGATTTGATTGATTTGTTATTCTTGCGCAGTCACGTCTAAAAATTCACAAAATTTTCCCAAAGAAACGTTTTTGTAATTGGATTATTGAATAACGTTTAAACTACTGTTCTCTTTAACTTCAGACAATCAAATAATTTCGTGAGGTTTTTTTATATTTTGTACGCAGCTTCGAATCTTTTAATGCTAAATTATTTACAAAGTTATATTGAAATTCCTTGGTAGTACATTGAGTGCTGAATATTGGTTAAAGAGGTAAATTTTGGTACACTTGCAATAGCATTAAGCGCCCTAAGGGGATATCGTCCTGACACAAACTTGACTAATTATTAAAATTTCATATAATCATCCCAAAATTGTTAATAACTAAAGTTCGGGGTGATTATTAAGTTACTCTTAGTGATTAGCTACCCTCACTTTGCATAAGCTTACACCTTTTGTCGTTGTGATAGGTAGAGGATCAGAAACTTTAGGGGTAGTTTGGACTTATTTAAATTAATCTCTCTTTTTTTTATGATGTATGTAAATAATAATGTTTAAATTGAAAGAAGGAAGTTCATTAAAAATATGTAACTGCGATATATCTTGTGGTAGACCACAAAGCGCACCCTTAATAGCACAGTTATCTGAGCAATGTCTCTCCATTTTATTATGAGTGACGTTCCAATTTAAAAATTGTCTTGGGTTTATGGTTCTGCTAAATTAATTTTCTTTTACTCAATCAACCAAAAATGATGCCGTTTACAAAATTGAAGTAACAGAAAAAAAAAACAAAAAGGTAGACTGGAAATCGCTCGTAAAGAAAGAATAAATTAGTGAGGTTAAATATTCAATTTTTTCATCACACACTGTTAGTTTTTGAAGTGGAAACTTTTTTAGGCGCGTTATGCTGCGAGACGAGCCAGCCGTTATCAACAGACCGAGACCGCTACAGCACTAGACTAGCACTGACGCATTCACACACGTGTGCGAGAATTTATTGCAGTATGGAACTAATAAATATTTGAATAAAGCCGATTAAAAATGTGTGCCACATTTATAAAATATAATCAAGGGGTTATTAAAAAGGGTTTACAATTTAAACTCAATGTTCCGATAAATTAGAGCTTTTATTTTGTAAATTGCCTTCCTTTCCTGTCATAAACCGTACAGACTAACGAACGCTCGCAATGGAATTCACCCAATACATAATTAAATCCTTCGTTAAAGACTGAATTGAATCGCATACAAATAGGGACATTACTTTGGTGGTTGTTAACGATCAAAAGCTCTAAACGCTTTATTACTCAAGTAACTAATTAAAGCAACATTTAAATTATATTTAAATATTTAATCTTCATGCTTCTCTGACGACTATATTCTTGAGTTGACACATTTGCTCTAGTCAGAAGAAGAACAACCCACCAATGCCCACACAGTGTTTTGTAGTAACTTTTTTTAAAAGTAACAGCCACGTGAAGTACTTGGTCTGCCGTATAAGAGACGACTGAGTGGGAACTGGCTGCGCACTGATATATGTAGCGACAAGCGGTGGGCGTGTCGTGGCAGGGGCGGTCTCTGAATGGTTCGTCGGTTGATTGGACGGCTTCTGCGTCGTTCTCTCTATAGCTTCTTCTTTCAAAATCATAGAGTGTTATTTAACACTGTAATGTACTTCATATTCCGTCGTAATTATCAACGGGGTTAGAATTATCTAAAAGGTATTCGACTAAAGCAGACTTCTCTAAAAAATTGACTTCGAGAAAATATAAACTTTACAACGTGGCTATGAAAATAACGATTCAGAGACGAAACAAAATTTTATTTTTCAACATCTACGCACTGTTTTGTGCTAACGGTTTTATGGTAAGGTAATGCCTTCGAAAAAGAATCTGTCAGTAATCCTACAAAATACGATTCCACAGCGTTTTCCAGATTCTCATTCAACTGAAAGCGACGACCCTTCGAATGGTTTTTGGATTTCAAAAAGTAATACAGTCACAAGGGATAAGATCTAGATTCTAGACCGTGAGGAGGATGAGGTAATTCCTTAAAGTCCCAGTTATTGATCTTGCCTTATGCGCTCTGCAATGATCATGAAGACTAATACAGTCGTTTGGGAAATAGTGTTGGGCCCTTTTTAATATAAATAAGTGATAGGTTGATAGACGATTTTTGAGACGCGAAGGGCTAGTTTGAGACATAGGAAAAATAATGATCAGTGAACTCTAGAAGACGTTGTATTAGGGGTTAGCAACCTGGACCATATTCTTGATGAACATTAATCGAAATTGTATTTATAAAATTCTGACGTGGGATTTTTAATCCTATCAACCCCCTGTGAACGTACTTTTTAGTACAATCACGTAAGCCGTTTTAAATTTGTAACAACAAAAAGAAAGCCGTTTCGAAATTGTTACCTCAAGACCGAATAGCGCCCCCAGTAAGAAACATTGTTAAAGGGTAAGTTTACTTGAGTTGGCTTATTTCAAACTATTAAGGGAAGTATTAGGTACACGATCTTGTAAAAACCCTTACACAACCATAATTCTAACTGTATTAGTAACCTTGTTGACAAAAAATTAATAATATTGATTAAACACTTTGCAGTGTCTGTAGGCTACACCCTCGCAATTTCCCGGAAGAAAATAGGGATAATATATTTGAAAATAGAACTCGACAAATTGACTAACTTTTTCTACTTATATAATGGAGCTTAGTGTTATAGATCGTTATTTACACACGATAAAGTTTTTTCCTCTTGACAGTTCGTTCCTACTTTTAGCTGTTTAGCTAAAAAAACAAATTCCTAATTTCGAAAGAAAAGTCGTTACCCTAGATCGAGAACTGGGCAGAAACAGCTTTGTTTACATCCCCGGAAAGTTAAAAGAGTTTATTGACTTTCTTTTTCTTTTATACAACCAAAAAAATAAAATGTACAGTTCTATTTACCAACGTAAATAAAAGCAATTTTTAATTTGGCGGTTTTCTTATTTTTTTTTTTTTTTCTATTACGTAAATAAAATTCAAATGTAGTATTTTATTTTTTTCTTTTGTTCCAGGCAACGCTCGTGCAAATTTGCAAAAAAGGTTCACGTTCGAAAAGGTCAGATTTCTACCTGTCTCTCGTCAAGTATCAGAAGTCGTTTCGGACCGACAGACCGACAGACTGTACCGAAGTGCAGGACTTCCGGAGCAGTGGCCATTGCAACGATATCAAAATCATACCACGTAACGACAGCAACCCCTCAACGTTACCAAGAGAGAGCCGCTTCAACTCGAGCGAACCTAACAACGTACCGCTGACAGCTCAGTCTGCCCTCATACCCAACGGGTCGTCGTTTAACCCGAGAAGGAAACCCTCAAACGTCTCCCACGATCTAAAACGATACGGGTACAGAAACAACTATCCGGCAGATTTCAGCAGGGACAGGCTAAAGTATCGATTGTTTCATATCTTTCACAATAAAGCGGTCTATTTTAACAGGCAGGGAAGTATCGAGAGCACTACAAGTGCTACCAACACTATAAGTAATTCTAGTCTGCAGGACGTCGATGACAGTGAATTCACTAGTTCGGATTTGGTGCGCTATATGGAACAGATCAATAGTGACCTTGCTTGAATTGACTTATGGTAAAACGCTAGTACTTGTTAAAGTTAGGGGCCTATACAGTTTTTGGAGGGGTAGTCCAGGAAATATAAATTCCATCGGTTCTTGTTGCGAGATGCTCTAGAAATAACTGCAAAACGGGTCGTCCCACGGCCAAAATAAAGGCAAGATCCGGTTTTGACCACAAGATGCTCTTGAACCCAGCGCGTAACGACTAACAGCGCGACCACAGTAGGTTTCAAAACCGTTTTTAGCCACGAGGCGCTCGTGAACCCAGCGCCACTCGTTTCGCGGCCAAAGTTGGAGCTAGAACCGGTTCTGAAAGCCAGATGCTCCAGAACTCAGCGCGAAATAGATTAAAACCGGATTTAAAACTGGTTTTGGATGCAAGACGCTCCAAAACTTTGCGCGAAACGAATTATCTCACGACCATTTTAACTATAGAAGTTAAAAAACAATTCATTTATTTGTATACGCTCCTGATTAATAAAATTATATTAAGCTTTCGCCGTTTCAATGTACAACGATAAAAAAGTGTCATCAAAAAATGTTTACATAATCGCTGTAAAAGTAAATGTATGTAGGTACAACTTAATTTTAAAATAAATTTATGAAAAATTACAACTCTGTATTCAAGAATTTCAACCCAAATCTTCCCAATTCTATGGTTTTGTGTTACAATTTGACTCTATGTAATTGATACCTCCCTGTAAACATCCCGCAATGTTTTGACTTGTTTCAAAGTATCATTTATTGACAATAACTCTTCTTTCGCACTATAAACAATAAAGTAGAAAAAAACGGATTGTAAATCCCTCATCGTAATCTCTTTTATTTCTCTTATTCCACTCTAATAGAAATAATACTTTTGCATAACAACAGAGGATCCTCTTTTGTGGAACGAACGCCTTCGGAAAAGATTTATTCAGTAACGAGTTCGAGTTTTTCCCATTTCTAGAACATAAAGAACCTCTTTTCCGGCATCATCTTTTTTTTTGTTTTGTTTACGATGATCTGACTGAATTTAAGGTAATTGCTATTCCAGAACGATGATATTTATAACTTTTCGGAACATTTTGCGAAAGTTTTTCAGGCAATACAAAATATATAACCTAATTTTCGAATGAGATCTCAATGATTGGAAATTTATCGTTTTTTTTTTTTTTAACAAAATTTATTCCTTGATATAGGAGATATATCACAAATATGCTGACGAGTTAAAGAAAAGTAAAGATTTGTCCTCTCAAGGAGGGACCTTTAGTCGAATCGATACCTCCCAAAGAATCTTTTTCTAAGAGTCAGGAACTAACAAAAAAAAAAAAAAACGAAACCTGTCACACCCTTTTGTACCTAGTTCTACTAAATACATATTTAGGGAGATTGTCTAAAATCTTTCCTTAACAAATTCAAATAATACTTAAAAGAATAAACTCACCGACTCATTTCTCTGGAGTATGATCTACCACAAAAAGGATGACCATGAATCTGAAAAGAAAATGACTTCTCAAAATTCATATTTTTTGTAATTTAATAATTATTTTACGAAATACTGTTTTAATACTATTGATTTGGGGAATTCGAAAAAGTAACCCTTACAAATTTAAAGCAACTTATTTATAGCGAATGTAAAGAACGTTCTGATTTATTTCCATCTAGTACAATAATTTTTTTCTTAAATTAACACAGGAACCACCAAAACAAGACGCGCTCATTTTCTTCATATATTCCCTCAGAAAATGTTGTTTTCGCCATCATAATGCCCTTTCGAATCCGTTTAATACTCGTTGATGTGAAACCAATATCGCTGAATGGACTGTATTAGTTTCTTGATTCAGTTTTACGTCTTCGGTATTTTTTGTTATTCGGACGTCAAGAAGCCGACGTGGTCAAGAAAGAGATTAATTAATTTTCTTATGATTGTGTAATTGAGTTAACGTCAGAGAAGAAACGCACACTGCTGTATTCGTATTTTTGTCGGAGTTAAATTCTTAAAATCTCAAATATTAGGCAAAAACGATTCAGCAGAAAACGTTTTAGCACATAATTCATTTCACAAATGCTACAGTCTCTGAGCAAAGAAAGTAAACATTCATACTTTGCACGATCATTAACTTCTCCTTCAAGATTATTAAAAGCTTTTAGAGAAGACACCGCGCTGTCTGGGCTTTTAAACCCGGTGATGACAGCCTGACGATATATTAAAGTTTTTAGCAGAAAATGAATCGGTTTAGTGGGCCCTTGTAAACTGCAGCAATTCATACTTTCGATGTCCTGATTCAGGTCTAAAGTTGGAATTGTTTCCTAACGTTTCGCTAGCACGAATAGTGAGCTGCTTCTTCGGTGGTCCAGGCATCTTCGATGCTGGATGTAGACTGGGGATCCACAGTAACGCGGAACACCCGAACTATACCGACCAGCGGAGCACGACTGACCGAAGCAGAACACGCCCCGCCTCCTACTCATCGGTATAAATGCAACCTTCGCAGTAGAAACTGCCAATGTAGCGGCCAGGTGGCCGTGAGGTAATGATGATTAACCGAGCGACTTGATCAGCGGATTACCCGCCAAGTCGTAGTCGGTTCGAACCCGAGTATGGGTAACAAGCTTTTCACGTTGAAAAACCTAACTTTCCATTTGGAGATGAAAATTTGTCATAATTGTAATAATTGATACAAAACAATAAAGATATGGACTTAAAAAAAAAAAAGAAACTGCCAGTCTATATCCAGCATCGAAGATATAATGATCTCCAGAGAAGACCGTCATTCGTGCTAGCTAAACTAGATCAGAAAGATTTTACCAATGTTGTTACTGTTGATTGTTTTATGATCATTATAAAGTAAACGAGGCAAATTCTTGTTTTAGGTTATTATTTTTTCGAATAATGAAAAAATTGAGACACTGAATGGTTTCATTTTTTGCAATTTACTATGCCATATTCCCTTGACCCATGTATCTAGCCTAGCACTATCTAAAGCAATTTTGTTGGCGAATATGAGAAAATTGATCCTACGACTTTAATGGGAAAATAAAGAAATAAATCACAATAAAAGTACCTATAACAATTCTTCTAACGATAAAACTAATTCTGAAACTGTTAGACGTAATTCCTTTGATTTATTACTTACACAAACAACGAGCTGACTTCCATAATACGATCAAATAAGTATTCTCTTGAGAGGCCTCTTACACTTACATATTTATGAGTACAAAAAACATAAACTTAAATTTTGTAGGGTCCTTTTTTCAAAGGATCCCATCGATTTTCACTTCCATCTACGTTCCCTCTCACAATGTGTACAATAATTTTTACCCTAATATTTTGTACATTACGACGTTATACATAACTTTTAACTGTCTCGCAATTTCCATAAATTTACATTTATTGCAGTTCTTTCTTTGTTAAAAATGTTAACAAACTGAACATTACATAACTCTGCTTACATTTTTTTCTTTATGGATAAATGTCGACCTTTCTAGGGGGGTGAATCGGTAACTGTAAGGAATATAAAACGTCAGCGAAAATTTTGAAAAATTATGTCTTCGAACAGGGAAAAAAATAAACCCTCAGCCTGTTATTCCTGTGGAAAAGATTGTCCATTTCGCTCTGAGTCATTACCATTGAAAAAATGAAGGCCCGATAGCTTACGCATGACGTCATCGTAAGTGGTCAATTACGGAACCTTTTTGGTCTTGTAGCTGTGGGATTTATCGCTGATTCTAAGAAAGGTCAACGTGGGGCGGGAACTATTATGTTTGTAACAATAAGCAATTATTTCTATGAAATTGCTTTTTCATAAAATACTGAAAATAAAAATACCTTCCATATTAAATGCTTGGAACAATTCAGTTCGATTAATTTTTGCATTTTGCAACATTCCGCGCCGCTGAAATTCTATTATGCAACGCCTCTTTGAACCTTCAAAAAAAACAGCGGCGATAAACGAATAAGCGAAAAAAAGAAACATTTTACTTCGTACGGATTAAAAATTTTGACTGGCACTTTGAACAATGGATCCGACAAAGCACCAGTTTTAAAAAGCTTCAAATGTAGGAGAAAATTCGTTCTATATTGATTTATCTAGGTACGTACGTACGTAAATAAAATCGGAGATCTATCTGTATGTCTGACAGATATCGACCCCTCTTTATTCCTGTTTCTGTCTCTAATATGTACAACTACCCCTCCATACCTCACTAGACGCCTTGGCCTAAGACCAAATTCTATTTTGACATCCCCCCATAAGTCCGACCCTGTTCTCCAACCTCATTCAAATTGTTCTTTATAGGTAATAAAATAAACGCTGATTGAAATTTCTACTGAAAACTCCATCATAATTTATTAGGCAGTTTCCGTTCACAAAACTCACCACTTCTTCTTCCCTCAGGTGGTGATTATACTAATTGATTGGAAGATAAACCTCTGAGAAAAATAGAAGGCAAAACCAAAAACTGATATAGTTGTCCTTGAGTTTTGTGGTAATAGATAAAGGGATCAATGCCTCCCAGAAAAATCCATTGAAATACACCATCCAACCTTATGAAAAGTTTAATTAAACTTCTCAGTGAAAATGTATACCTTTTGTAAATAAAATAAAGTATCAAGAGACAAAGTTGTTTTTTTTAAGATGTTTGAAATGCTCTCGAATAAAATAAGACGAATTTTTCTCGTCGAGAGGGTTTTGAATTTATTTGAAAATACAATAATACCTCGGGGTCCCATTAAAACATTTTGTAGACGTCTCAGTTGATTTAGATGTTCAAACAAGCCATTGTGATTTTATAATTTCAAGTATTTGACGCCCTTTACTCCTGTTTCTGCCTCTAACATGTCCTAAATAA